>VYYI01003028.1:0-13183 GCA_021029175.1 Bilobella aurantiaca | reverse complement strand
AAATTAGCTCGAGTCTATCAAAATAATAGGACTCTGTCCCAACAAAACGCTTGATTTTGACTTTACCTCAAATCCACTTCCCTTTTGTTTAGCTACCCCGCAAATTGCTTAAAAGGTTAAAGTCTCTGCCCCTTGGCTCAAGTGTATTTTCGCCTAATATACGCTTTCTATAGGTCTATTGGATGGTGATGCGCGTCCATGTTGGCCTGGCGTCAATCAACGTCACTCTTCACAATCCCTTTGGACCCATTTTCCTCAAAGACAGAAATGTTTCCATCATTCCGACAGAGGAAGATGAAACGTTTTTCTATAATGAGAGAATTCGCATGTTTAAACCGGAAACGCTGGAGCCAAGTATGGATAGAGCGCTGGAACATGGGATGCCCATTCCGCTCTTGTCAGTGTTTCACTTCCTCACTTCCGCTCAGGAAGGGTTCGGTTGGTCACAAGACATCATGGAGGCTGGGTATCATTGTTATTGTACCTTGACATTTGCCCTTGGTGTGTGGTTCTTGGCCATATTGTTTGTGGCAGGTATTCCACGGTACAGTTGCTACACGTTCATTGCCACCGGCGTTCTAATGATTACTAATTCCATTGTCTACTTCTACTGGGTCCAGCCCGAGCGTCACTTTCCGCCTATTTTCATCTCTGGAGTATTCTTGGAACTGAAGTAATTTTTTTTTTTCAAAAATATTGGTTGTCACTCACATTTTTACTGCGAAATTGGCTTTAGTACCTCTCCATTTTCATTGTGTCTTTTGACAGGTACGGAGCTTGTTTCTGGACTTGTCTGGTCATGGGAACCTGGGCCTGCATCTATGGATTTGGTCTGTCAGTTTACGATCGTCTTCACCCTGACAAGTTCTTGACAATATTTGACATTGACTATGATCATAAACATGCTCTCGCGGCAGCACATCGCCTTAACAATCGCCCTGCCTCGGAGTACAATCCAGAAGAACTAGAGTATCATCATGAGGATCAAATTCGTTTCGAGTAGAAGATAATGGAAGAAAGTATTTGCAGGAGAGTTTTGGCTTCATTAAAAGCCTGAAACATCCCGCTCCTACTCATTTGCTTTGTTTCCAGCCTCCAAATTAGGACAACGCTGAGAACCAACTTTTACTAATTATTTTCGATATCTAAAAAAAACTTCTTTATGTTCTATAATAGAAATAAAATCCTTTCTAATTGTTTTTTTCCTGTTAAAACAAATCCGCTCTAAAGATTTAGTTTCTAATTTAGTTTAAACTCATGAACTTTTCTAGACTTCACGATGGTGCAGCAGATTCTTCCTTATTTTTGACTTGCGCGTCAGCCTGCTCTTGCCATTGTTTCAAGTTCTTTTGACATCCATCCAGCAACGGAATGGTTTCCGGTATGAGTTTGTACAGCGTATCATAGCATGGGATGCAAATTCCGTTCAAGAATCCAACCTATTACAATTGAGATTCAGACAGACAGCGCACGAGTGAAAAAAAAACATCAATCAATGACTTTCAGTTTTCTTGCTGTGAAAGTGCAACTGCAGTGGCTTTCCTGCAGTAGCACAGTTTGTTTACGCACATGCGCATCGTCAATTTAGAACTCTCTCTCTAGACCAGAAAATGGCGTGTGAGCCATAACTAAATTACCTGACATGCTGGTTGCTGATCAGACTGATTCCGATCCATCATCGGTATTGGCGTTCGACCCATCGATTTCTCATAGTCCCCTTGCTCGTAGAATTCTGCGAAGATGACTTTGACGGTTTCCTTTTGAAGCTCCCAGGGCTTAGCGCTGGCACAAAGATCCGCTGCCGTCATGGCTATCGCCTGTGTAAGCAACCTATTTCACCAAAAAATGAAAATCCCAAAAGTAATCACCCTTTCATCAGCATGATCTCAATTGAAAAGCTTCCTGGTGGTGGCGTTCTATTGTTGACCTATGATCAGGTACTCCCCAGGAGTAGGTCTCCTTGCTAATCAATTCCTGGAGGCGTGCTTTGTACGGGAAGAAGAGAGCCAAGTCCGTAGCCAAGATGCAGTGCTTTATGTTCCCCAGCACTTGCTTGTACTCGTCAGAACTCAACTGGCAAAAGATGTTGTGCCCCTCCTGGTGGATTTCCAACAAAACTTCAAATTATTTCTCTGGAGAAAGTCACCTTTTTGAAATCCTCGTATTCGTTACCATTTCAAAAAGGTGACAAACCGGAAATGAGTTATATTGGTAAACTCAAGATCCGTGTAATAACAATAATGTCAGTGAAAGTCAAAACAATTCTAAAAAAAAAGACATCACAGAACTCCACAAGTATTTTATAAACGGCCCTCAAGCTTTCGTTTCAAAATCCATTTAAACTCTCTATACATTACAAACAATCGCTTGTCGCTTGAAAAATTGGCAAGTCACCTGCTGGAGGATGGTGACAGTCTGGTTGAAATGATGATGTTCCATTGTAGATGTAGTGTAAATGGAGGCAAGGGGCGATGCCGTATCTGCCAAAAATTTATTGTTCTTTCCTCTGTGATCCAAATCGTGACAGAGGCTTCCAATATAGAGTGCCAGACACTGGAAAGACAAGAAAAAGCTGGACTTTGGCTGTCAAGCTTAAATGCGATGAAAGCACTAGAGCAAAGAATAGGGCAGAAAAAGAGAAAGTAAGATTGCCTCAAGTGGTCTAAAGATGTTGCTTGCTTTGAGAATGCAATACATGGAATTCTGAAAAGACAAGGAGGCATTCGTAACTTTTTGTAGCAGAGTCAACCAGTGACAGGGTGAAGATGGTGACGAAGGATTTATCTTGCCTCACCGCCACTGTCCAGCCGTGATTCCAGTTATGGTAGGGTACACGGCGATAGTTCTTCTTCACCGTCAAGCAAAATCGGTACAGCGTATCTTCATCAAAACGCTGATGACCAAAGAGGTCAAAGAACATAAAAACGGAATAGTGTACTTTAGTCATGTCGTCAACTGATGTGGGAGGGAAGTAGTAACTGTTGAAATTAAAAATCAAGATTTTCTTATGAAAAGATAAAACTAGAATTTTTAAAATGTACTCATCAAGGCCAAGAACGCTTTGGGGGAGTCCTGATTTTTTAAGCATACTAAATTCGGAATCGCTGCAGGTGTTGTGATAGGAAAGAATTTCCACGGCCACTTTCGACTTCTGTTCAGACCTTCGAATTTTGTCATACAATTTGGCATGGTGAAGAGCTAGACCGCAGTAGACTGCAAATGTTTCAAAAGCCTCTTCGTCGTCCCGTGTAAATTCTCCACCTTTTTTGTTAACCATTTGTACGACTCCAATCACTGTTGATTTAATAAAAACCGGCATGCAGAGAATTGATTTCGTTCTGTAGCCGGTCTGTTTGTCAACATCAGAATTGAATCTAGGGTCTTCGTAGGCGTCGGCCACGCGAAGGGGATTTCCGGTAGATGCAACTTGACCAGCGATTCCCGTTCCAAGGGCAAACCTACGCAAAATGAGGAATATTTTATTAAAATTGTTTATTTTTTTAGTTGTTAGAATTTTTTTCTTAGACGTGCCGAATTTCAGTTGCAGCAGGAACATCTTGTCCAGGACGAATTCCCTGAATCTCATTATTCCATTCCAGATCAAAAATTCGCGCATAGAGCTCCTTGGTTTTGTTGTCCAGGAGGAAGAGTGATGCCCGATCAGCGTCAACTAACTTTTGGGCAAATCTTCATCACTTTCTTTATAACCGAGTCCATTGAAACCATGTCCTGGAAGATGGATCTGCAAAAAGTAACAACTTTGCACCATCATTCTGCACAGAACAGAACTTTCTAACTGAATTCTAAAAAAATGTAGGTCGTAGACATTACTTGACAACGTTGAGGAGAAAGTCGTTCAGCTTCTTTTTGCTTGCTCAGAACAACATTCATATCAGCGTAGTGAAACGCAATTCCGCCCCAAATTAAGTAGCTGTTCGCCACGTCTTCCTCTTCTAGTGTAAATGGACCGCTACTTTGCGTTCGATGCAACTCAATTACACCAGCGATTTCTCCATGGGCGCTTAAAATGGGCAGGCAGAGAATGTAAGCGCTACCCTCCGTCGACTGATCAGCGTCTCCAACACCATCCAAAAATTTCTGTTCCGCATCGCCTCGGGCAATACGAAGTGCTTGGCGTCTCTTCGCCACAAATGTTGCCAATGTCAAAGCTTCCGGAATTGAAATCAATTCTGGCTCTGGTTTCCTAGAGTGAAGAAGGCAATAACGTTATTTCGACCTCAAAAATGCGCGATCGATAATAACTAACATTGATGAAGCAGAAAATCTTCGAAGGGATGACTGCAACTTGTCCGCAAGGTACAATGTGAACAAATCAGCACTGACAATGCTGGATATATATTGTGCCAATTGCCAACGGACGGTTCCTTCCACTAATTTGGTGCCAATCGACACTGTAATGTTTTTTGTTGGTCTTGGTTTAGAATTTGTCGGGATAAGATTCCAGCGCGTTATAAACGCTTCTTTTTCGTCTTCTGAGCGAAGATTGCGCGAGACGATTCGTTCTAGTAATTCTTTGTCTACACATCTCGAGATACAATCTTCGACGAATCCAGAATTAGTTCTGAGAAAATCTTCCAACTTTTCAGAATCTTCTGCTTCAAAAATGAGGCGTTTTCATACATTATTTATTACCTTTTAACTTGAAAAAATAAAAAATAACGAGTACCTCTGGCAAATTGATTTTGAGGCGTGCGACAGGGCGAGGAGCTAATTCCACTACTTCCGGAAGATCGTCGTAACGCCGGTATTTTGGTAGGACTTCGGCCACGAATCCGTGGAGGGAGTTCTAAATCTTAAAATTAAATAATTTTTTTTCATTATTATTTTTTTAAATTATGGAAGTATTCACCAGTGAAGACTAGAGGTGAAGTTTGGCTACGATTTAGTTCGGCGCGAGTTGCTTTTCGGTTGAGGGCAGTTACACGGATGTCAGTTCCAACAGTACCGGCTCTTCCTGATGAACGACTAACGACAATTTGTATCTAAAGTAAAGGAAAAACAAGTTTTGAAATAATCAATTATATTAATTTTTTTTTAAATACCGACATTAATTACAACCTGCTCTGAATCTGGAACGAGTAGGTGTGAAACACAAGTGCTGTTATTCATCGCTACTTTTCAAAAATTTACAGTATATCAATGAAGCGCAAACGACCAACTAAGCGAAGCGACGAAGCCTATCCTTCTTTTTGTGATTTCAATCGAGTTAAGCAATAGTCCAATTTCGGAACCTGTCTCAAGTCAATTAGTACAAATTGCAGATTATTGCAACCTCGAATAAGGATTTCAGATTTTCTGGAAGATCATGCAATCCTTAAGATTAGATTGGCATTCACGCAATTCAGCTACAGCAAATATGTCAAAAGCCAATACAGACCATCTTGTAAAAGTTAAGCATGCAGACATGAGGCGCCGCCATTTTCCATACCATTTTGTTCAATGAAAAGCACAATATGAAAGCCATCCTACGCGTTCCATAATGAATCAAGCTTGAAACACTATGCTTTAGCTGATTAAAATTTCAAGCAATGTAATTTATCAAAGTCAAAGCCCGTGATGAAATCAGTTTCTATTTCGAAGCAATCGATCCCGAACATGTATTTTGGAAATCAAAGTGTAGCAGGAGCGTTTCAGGCAAGATATATTAGCGTTTATACGTTAAAGACATTAACACTTATGTTGAATTACAATTTTCTTTTGTAATTATCGTTGAAGATGTAGTGTTTGTGGGAATTTCCCGATCTTTGAGTTTTCTGAACTTGAACTTCAAAGTTGGGTGCAAAGTTCCTGAAGATTTCGTTTCGTGAAATTGTAGCCTAATTCTTGGAGGCGCTCGATGAGTGGTTCTTGATCCATGCTCTCAGTCATCAATGCGTACCAACTTTCTTTGGGGTCAAATAGTTTGACCAAATACGTCTGGATAACTTGTTTGACGTCTTCCTTGCTCACTTTGAGACTTTGTGTCAAAAGTTTGCTTAAAACAATTGCTCAAAATTATTAAAATCAAAATTCAGTTTTACCAAATTTTGGTTAAAACTCTCAAATTTTTACCGACGATCCGAAATCGAAACTCCTGACAGATGAGCTAAGAGTGCCATCATGATGGTTCCTTGCGGCCCGTTGTCCATAAGTGCAGGGTCATTGATAACTAACTGCTTAGTGGTAGTCATGAGAGGGTCAATCCACTCCCAGTCTTCCTGAAATACATCACATTTAAAAAGAGTTACAAAATACTTTATTCTCGCTGTCTAACTGTAATGTTGAGAAAGTAATTCCAAAATTTGATGTACAAAACGCATACAGAACTTTATTTGATTGTGATTTAAAGCACTTGCATTTATGACTCGTTTCATCAGTTTCAAAAAACCAATAACGTCGTTTGATTCCAAATTAAGCGTCAGGAGATGAGAATAAGAACAGGGCATGCGCAGGACTGGAATTCCAGAATCCTCTTCTCCGAAGCAGGCAAACACCCACTTTTGAGCCATCGAGAATAATTGAGAAGCGATACAGAGCTTTGGGAAATCATCACTGTTCGGATGAATTTGAATAGCCGTTGTGAGACACGGTGGCCGCGTGTGATTAACCGTGACCGCAATTCCAGATCCCTTGGGTTTCAACATGAGCTCAGGTTCCGTGTTAATTGTTCCATTCCTGGATCGTAGGTCATATATTTAAAAATGAGACAAATATTTCCATTTTTCCAAATAAAATTCAAGAATTATACAAATTAAAATCCGCATGAAGAGGGTTAGGAATTGGGCGTGTGTTCAAAAAGATGGAGCTTTTCTTTAGTATTTTGAGTGGAGGGTAGTACTTTATGAGTTATTTAGCAACAATAAATAATGTCAATTCTCCGCCCCTTTGTTCAGTGCAATCCAGTAAATAGTAGGCCATTACGTCACTTTCCACGGTTTCTCGCCGGCGGTAAAATATTTCTTCCAAGGTGCCACCAAGTCAATTTTCCCGCCATTAGAAACCTTTTGTACATCCATTCCTAGCTGGACCAGTAAGTTTCGGCGGTCTACGATATTCCGCCATGCTTCTGTGAATAGATCTCTAGTTACTTCCGGATCGCTTTCCAACCTTGACATGAATTCATTCATTGCGTCCAATCGGCGTCGGCCAACAAACAGGTTAGCATTTGAATCTGAAACGAACAAAGAATCGATACTAAATTATTTTGTAGTTGTTGAATTTAAATTCCTTTAGGGTCAAAGTGACATTGGAATCTGCATATTCTGAGTTAACTGGAATAATGGAATAAAGAAGCCATGGGAATTGTCTAATTGTGTAGTTATTACCGGGCGTGTAGATCATTTCAACAAGAGAGTGAAGGTTGATCTCTGAAGCATCAAAGCAGTCGTAATTTGGAACTTCGGCCGTTTGCATTCGATAGTTGGAAGCGAGCCCTTTAATTGCTTCACTGGCAATAAACTTGAGAAAGTTTACAGCGAATTCCGGCTTGTACAGAAGATAATGGAACATTCCGATTGCCCAATCATAGTTCTCCGGTCGGACAATCAGCATTATGAAAATATTTTGCATCATTTCTCCATTGACTCCAAGCGAAACTTGAGAGTCGACAATACGCCGAGGAGGGTTGAAATCGCTTGGATTCTCAATTGTGCTGTCCGTATCCAGTCCTTGAAAAATACAAAATCTGAATATTAGCACCTAGCTTTTCCGCATCAAAAAATGGTACTTCAAGGTTTTCGGTAATCAACAAAATTGGTTGAATCCTAATAATGGAGTACAGTGTTTTAGAAAATTATAGATTACCCGGTGGTCTAGGACAAATAATTGCACCCAAGGCAGCAGTTATGGGGGCAATAAACTTTCGCATATTTGGGTCCAAATGGGTTGTATCCAGCACAAAGGTAGCCTAATGGAAGATGTCAAAATATTTTTTGTCATTATATCATTGTTCTCGTTTCTACTTAATTGTGTAGTTATTACCGGGCGTGTAGATCATTTCAACAAGAGAGTGAAGGTTGATCTCTGAAGCATCAAAGCAGTCGTAATTTGGAACTTCGGCCGTTTGCATTCGATAGTTGGAAGCTTATTTGGGTCCAAATGGGTTGTATCCAGCACAAAGGTAGCCTAATGGAAGATGTCAAAATATTTTTTGTCATTATATCATTGTTCTCGTTTCTACTTAATTATATACCGTTCTAGCTGATTTATTTTCAAGGTATTCGTTGAACGGCTTCCTAATTTAGTGATACAAAAAGCAACACTCCCCTTCTCCTTACGTAAATAAATGATGTTTGGATATCTTCCAGGAAGGTGAAAAAGGGCATCTCACCAACCGGGAAAGCAGGATTTTGGTTTGTTCCATCGCTTCGATAGGTTTCAATAGGGAAGAAACGATTCTCACAGCCAGCAACGTCATCAATAAATTGAGCACAACCTTGGAGGCGTTCCTTGAATTCATCTAACTCATCGCTCTACAGATATGAAACCGAAAAATATTTTGCTCAAATTGTAAAGGTTAGGACCTGTGGACCGTAACTGAATTTCTGGATCAAATTTACGAAATAAAAAGGGCTTGTTTTTTTTTTAATTTCGTTTGCTTTTACACGTTCTCCAAACGGAAAAGCATTGTCTTTGAGCAGTTGCTCAAGATGTCCGGCCTGGACTTCTTTGGCTGGAATCCGAGGCGAAGTCTGCGTTGTGGGTTTTTCAGGACCGGATCCTGCTAGAACGTTTGTTTCCTCTCCGACAGCACTTGATCGACGCCGCGGCCGTGATGACGCTCGACGTGATGAGGAGGTAAATGGTTGTGCCTCAGCTACTTCTACAGAAGCTCCTTCAGTTTGTGCTGGCGCTTCAGGTTTTTCATAAGACTATGGAACGACATTGTTTCAAATTACAATTTTTTTTCAATAAAACTAAAATAAGTGTTATGCTGCGGTTTTGTGTTCAATTTTAATATCGACATACGTTTGGAAGAACTTTGGTCGAAAATGTGCCGCCACCAATGAAATAGGTTCGAATAAGATTTTGCCAGTATTCCAATGGTTTTGTTTTGAGCTCCAAATAAACCGGAAGTGGATTAAGACGCTTTTCCACTTGTTGTTGTTCCCCCAATCCGTATCTCTCTCCTTTGGAAATTGCAGAAGCAAGAACTAAAAACGGGTCTGCCTCAAGTTCACGAACATGGTGCCAGCCGACACGTTCAGCCATTTTCTCGATTTCGCCCAATTGTAGCATGTTCTTCTGCTCATCCCCCAAGTCATCCAAGATTACATCTGTCTCACGACAGATCTTCTCACACAATTCATCACTTGAGATTCCGTGCATTGTTATAAGGGAGCAGCATTGGATGTACTCCAACTGACACCAAGAGATGCGCTGGACAAGTCCCGAAGCCACAAATTGAGTCCACAGTGGCCCAACCGCCAAATGAGCGGTAATTACTTTCAACGCCATTGAACTGCAATTTCAAACGTAAAGTCACAGCAAAGTTTCAGGTCAAGGAATAAATAACTTAATAATTTTACGTTTCAATGTCCTTTGACTGACTGCCTCGCCAACCAATACAAAGCGTGGCAGTTCGCTCCCTGTTGGGATTCCGAGGAAAGAAGCGAGCAATTGACGTAGCATCTTCCTTGGAGTAGACAGCTTTGGGGATTTGAAAGGTCCAAGGTCGGATAAACGGACTAACCGGATGCTACATTATGTAAATACTAATTATGCTGTTCCGCGTAAAGTAAAGATTTTAAAAGGTTGTGTTCATTGCTACATCAGCAGCCATGGGGATTCATTGGGTAGCTTACCGTGGCATAATATTCTTTTTCATAGCTCGCAATATTATTGAGAATTTTTTCGTTGTCTTCTAGTTTTCCAGTAACAACGATGCTCAAATTATCAGGCCGGTAGAAATTGTAGTAGCAATTGACTAACTAAAAAATTTAAGGTCCTTTTCTTAATTTCAACTTTTAATACATATGAATTATTATAACGGAAATCAGTTATCTAAGCAGTAAGCCTAGGTAACTGGAATATGCGGTGAAACAATGACACGAAATACATCGAAATACACGAAAATCGTGTTCTAAATTTGTTACTTACCTCATTTGAGATGGTGCCATCTCCAGAAGACAACAGTCGATTTCTAAATGACTTGATTCCAGGAAACATGAGTTGCAGCGTTCCTTCCCAGGCCATTGCCCCCTCTCCAGCTTCGCTTAGACAATATACTTCATCCGGTCGAATCTTCGGTTCCATCTCGATTTCCGGATCAACATCGCCAAATGCCACTTCCCCAGGTGCCTTAGGTTTCGTCACTGAACAGTGGACATGACATTAGAAAATGTAAAATGTAAAGGCATACTGCAGGCAGTTGTGAACACCGAAAGCGCTCTATGACGAAGACGATGCTTCCTTACCCAACTGATTTTCCTCCGCATCAACTTTCGGTTCCTCATCCCCCATCATAAAGACATGCTGTAAGCGTTTAGTAAATCGTTTTAAGCTCAAGACATTTCTTTTTAATAAAAGAATCCTCAGCCAGATAAACATCATCATACCTCCATGTTTTCTAGCATTAGGATTGCACAGCCAAAGACCCCTTGAAATGATTTTTCGCCGAGAGCCGTGCAAATGTAGCAAGATTGATCGCGGTCACTCAAAGAATTTTCAGAACCGTGGAATTGCCAAGCTGGCTTTAGAGTGTCACCACGCAATGGCTTCGGAACGAGACCCATGGACGAATCGAAATGAAGTAGAAGCGACTCGATTCCGCTCGCATCCGGGTGATCAACGCCTGTAGTAAGTATTTTGAACATAACAATCAGTGAAATTCGTATTTGAACAAAGGAAGGCATTGAAGGCAATTGATGAGAGCACTTAATCGCGATAACTTTCAGGCAAACTCTGTGGCTGGGGTGCCATTAAATATCAAACGAAAGATTGAATCGTAAAATAATTGACACTAATTAATGCAGTAATTTACCGAAACAGAAGTATCCATTGATAACCTGAGAATCAATCTCAACAAAGTACGCATTGAGACCGCTGCCACCTTCCCGAGTCGAAACGTATTTCTTAATTGGAATCCTGTCAGTGACCAAAAATTCGGATTCTAGCTTGAAGAACTCCATCCTAAATTATAATTGAATACAATTATTTAATTGACTGCGATATCAATTGACAGACACTATCGATGAACACTGCTGAAAATTATAGTAAAATAGACTGGACTCTGCTCTGCACTACTGCGTAGGCATAGGCAGTACTGTCAAACAATTTTACAAAAGTCTCTGGGGTCAATGACCTCCGTAAACAAACAAGGGAAATATGATAAATCCGTCGCGCAGGCGCATTATTGTAAAAGTGATTTGCCAAACTCAAGTCGCTAAATTACAATATTTAAATTAAATTAAATCTAGTCCAACAAATAGTGATGATGCACGTAATAATTCATGTAATGCATCATTAGAATTGATAGAAAACAATTAATTGCTGTAGCATGAAATCGCAACGGTTTTTAGTTGACAAAAGTGAGAATAATTCAGATGACGGAATTAATTCGGGTAGTGAGTTGTTCTTTTCTTTAGTTTACGTGTCCGCGGCGGCAAATTCAAAAGACCCGTTTGTCAAATTGTTTCTCACAGTTTCACTCGCCGCAAATAAATGGCAAAAGCCAAATGCTTTATCTTTTAACATAACCTTCAACCTTAATTCAACGGAAATTAGAGGTTATATAGTTGGCTAATTGTTAGGCATCAGTAATTGGTTAATTGTCAAATACTAATAGCAGTTACGAAAATACGAAACAGTGTCAAAGGATCGCAGAGGGTACGGACGCTAACGGTAATAACTAATTTGAAATCTAATGGTTATTAGATTAAGAATTTGACAAATTAAGTATTCACGAATCACGACTCGTGAATCACGAACGATTGTGGTTGAAGTAAGTTCAAATACGCAGCACGACAAGAATGTTTAAATTAACAATATTTCACGGTCACAGCGATTACCGAAACAGCTGATAGAGCGTTGAGCAATTCGTTGGCAGAATTCTGGAGGACGAATTTTTCGGTCTGGATTGTTCATCGATTCGACTTCTCGACAAAATTCATTATACGTAAGTGAGCCATTGGTAAATGATTGTAATAAGTAGTAGTCAGCATTAAATCTCTTCTGTATGCGTTTCCAACAGGGCATCTTACGCCGTCATCTGTAGTAAACCATAATGGGAGGTCAAAAGTTTCAGTATGACGAAAGTGGAAGTACATTTCTATACTTCGTGCTATCATTCTTGGCGTTGATACTATTGCCCTGTACATATTACTTTTGGCCAAATCCAAAAATTCCAAGTAAGCTTTTGTCGCGAAAGCGCAATAACACATAAAACGCTATGTTATGAGACTAAATTAAGCTCTTGGGATTCTTTTTAATGTAATCTTTATTTTTTGCTTTGTTAGAAGCGAAGAAACACAGTGAAATAAGATGTAACTGCGAAGCTTGTTTAGTGAAAGATGGGATATTGAAGAAAAAGGAACCTAAACGGAAGGTGAAAAAGTTTTTAATACGTGCTGGTATTACTTTCGGATGGTGTTCTTTTCGCATTCGTCCTCTACAAAGTTACTCAAGCCGAATATGAGTACGCTAACTTTGATCCATACGAAATTCTTGGCGTTGAAATGGTAAGTGGGTCGGCAGTCGAGTGGTTTCGCACATTTGAATCGAACAATATTTGTCACAAAAGTTTAGCTAAATTAATATCTAAAAAGTAAATGCTATTTTAATTTTAGAGTGCATCACAAGGTGCTATTAAGAAGGCATACAGGAAACTTTCACTTGTGTACCATCCTGATAAAGAGACTGGAGATGAAAAACTCTTCATGAAGCTAACAAAAGGTAAAATTCGAATAGAAGTGTTCAGTTCACGTCTGAATTTATGCTCCTATGTGAGTTGATGAAGAGGTGCCTATAACAGTAACACGTAGTGGATTAACATCAATTGATTTTATATTTCTTAAAACTCTGCGTATTTCAGCGTACCAAGCACTCACTGACGAAACTGCCAGAAGAAACTGGGAAAGGTACGGTAATCCAGATGGTCCCGGTGCAATGAGCTTTGGAATCGCTCTCCCATCGTGGATTGTTGATAAGGAGAACTCCGTTTGGGTGCTAGGGTTATACGCGCTTA
>VYYI01003027.1:0-13188 GCA_021029175.1 Bilobella aurantiaca | reverse complement strand
CATCCGCTGTGGCAAGTGCACGGATGCTCTATTTCAAAGAACTTGGTCTAATTTCTATGGGACATTTGGAGGAGGGATGAATGTGTGTGTGTATGTGTATTGAGGAGGTGAATGGGACGAATGGTAATGCTATCTCTGTCACCATCATGAGCTAAGAAAGGTGTACACGTTTGCCACGATTCCTCATAATGCATTTGTACACGTATACACACGAAGTGTTGTACACTTGGCTCACCCGGCGGCAGTAACGCTCGCTGGTGATGATGATGATGGTAGCTTTGTGCTGACTCCTGATGTGGGATGGAATCCGAGGGAAAATATGTGCCCTTTTGTAAGAAAATTAGATGAAAATTGGATGCGAGTCGTAATTGGAGTGCGACACACTCGAAAAGTGGATCTGGAAGCGGAGTCGGGGAGCAACCCCGTTTCTCATCCTCTCCACTCTTGCGAGGGAAACATTAGCGAAATGAAAGGCTGGAAATTGGAGTTGAACTACCGGCAGAGTGTAAAAGTGGTTGTTTTGGAGGATTTTGAATTTGCCATCCCTGATGTTATTATTACTGTGATGTTCTTGCTGGCAGGGAGGGATTATTACCAGTAGTGGAAGAAGACGCGTTTTGGAAATAGAGGATGGTTTGACCTGATTACGCCTGTGTACAAGCACGAAAGTGTGTGTTCATATAGTGTATTTTTGCGTGTGTGTGTGTGTGTTTTTTTTTTAGTGCATTTGTGTGTGTGTTTTGTAGTGTATGTGTGTATGTCTTGTGTGTGTCTACCTCTCTGTGTTTGTCTGTTGTATGTACGTATGTATGTATGTGTGTGGTCACTGAAAGTTGGCGAGGCAGAATAGAACGGATGCACTGACTAAATGAAGTGGATTTTCTTGCCATTTCGGCTCTGTCTCGTGCGAGTGGTTGGAGGAGCGTGTGATATTATTATGGCTGCGGAAGAGACTGAAACGTCATTTATGCTTCGCCTAATTTTCTCCCCGTTGTTATTTCACCTTCTAATTAATTACTCATGTAATTCCTCGTCAACCTATTCCTCGAAAAGTAGTAGTGGTTAGAAGCACGAACATGTGGAGCACTCACTTATGGGTGTGTGAGTGTGTGTGTGTGTGTGTTTGTATGTTTGCACGAGTTGCTTTCCTGTGCCTGTGACGAGAGTTGGTACCATCCGTGGTGTTCCCTCCCGTATTGCCTCCTTGATTATAATTATTTTTCGAGGTTGGATAGGAAGAACAGTGGTAGTGGGAGAGACAGAGGTAATTTAGAACTTTTTCTTGGTTGAGCCGAGTGGAAAAAGAGGGATTTAAAAGTCAGTGTCGTCGTCGCCGGCCTTGGATATGTCAAGTGGCGGAGCCTGTACTCGGGGACACTGGGATGGTGAAGGGTAATAGGAGGAGGTACAGGTTAATGCAGTTATTATGCTTTGGGATAGTTTAGAAAGAGAACGACTTAGGGAGAGACAGAGAGTCTGTCAGACTTTTTGGAAACGTCATCCCAAGTTTGCCCTTCCCATTGTTGTTGTTCCATATGGGTGGGTGGGAGCATGTGGCGGTGATGGTGGCGGAAAAAGATAAGAGAAGAACTCACTTGTCTCCTCAAGTCTCTCGTGGGTCCTAACTTAGTAGAAACAAGAGTATCATAGTGGTTGGTCCTAGTAGAAGTAGGAGAATACATGTTGCAGTTGTTGTTGGAGCAGTGTAATCGAAACTTTTTGTTCTTTTTAGTCCAAAGACGACGAGGGCTTTGACAGTTTGTTTGAATTTTTTATGCGGAAAGAGTTAAAATTGTCTGTGTCTTCCGGTCCTGCCTTAGGTACATTCACACATCTGCACAGACGCACAGGGGCTCACACACGCAGACGAAGACATGCTGAAGATCTAATGGCCGCTCGGGGTATTCGTGCTCTTAATCGAAAGGTTGAGATGGAATTTATTCGCCGTCGAATTCTAGGAAGGGACCATACATTTAAGGAACGTGCCAACCACCGCCACCGTGCGCTCACGCCGAGTTCCTCCTAGCTTGGCATTATTAATGTTATGTAAATGCCTCGCCGGTTACAGGCCGGGTAAAAAAGTGAGGACGCGTATCCTATTATGGACTACTATTCCAAAGCAGTGGTATAATATGGCGGGGCAGAGTATAATAATATCGAGGCTGTCATAGTGTTATGTGTGTGTGTGTGTATGTGTTGCGTGTTTGTGCCAACTGTGTTTAGTGTGGGCACATATATGTTTATTATTCTGTTGTGTATGTCCCAAGTTTTTACCCCAATTTATTTTTAACAACTCTCTCACATTTTTTTCCGCCATTAACAGATTTTGTGACGAGGAGGGGGAGGAGGAAGAGAGCCGAAGTGATGATCCTAATCTCAAGTTGTATGCTTTGCATTCATCTCTGCTGTACTCAACTTGTTTTTCCAGTAGTTTTCACATATTTCCCCCCTCCACAACAGGAAGATAGGATGGCTTAATCAGAGGAAATTCTACGAGGCACACGGCAGATGCATAGCCTATATACTGGGAGAAGATCAGATCCGAGTAGGAGGAAATTCTACGCATTTGTCATCAAAGTTGAACAGGGATTCTTCGTGTCTCTCTCTCTCTCTCTCTATTTTGGCTGTGAGAGGGAATGAACGAAATGAGCGAAGTTGAATTTTCAGTGATTACCCTGTCTCCCGGTCTATCAACTTGTATTTGTATGTATGTGTATGCGTGCATTTGTATATATATGTTTACGTGTGTGTGTGTCTGGGTCTTAAGAAGATCCAGCTGTGTAGTTAGAGGATGTAAATGAATTGGTTGATGAATTGTCAAGTGATTCTGCTCCTAGTGTTATACCATTACGTATGTAGGTCGGGTCGTATAATTAAGTCGCTGCTCCGCTGTATCTTTCTGCCTGCCGTGTCGTTCATTTTGAGGATGAGAGGACGACGAGCGGGAAAACATAGCATTTTACTGTCAAGGCCTCGTTCCTTCTTTTTCATCTTCAGTCAGAGTTATTATGCGCACTGTTATGCATGTTCCGGCGGTGGTACAAATGCAAGAGATGTTGAGATGTCTCACTGATGTCATGATCATGATGGGATGACGAGATAGGTGTTATACATATAGGTTTTTATTCATGTTTCAAGGGCTCATCCATTTTATTACTATTGTCACTCTCCCTCTTACCTGAAAACAATGGCGCGGTGGTATGTGAGCGTGTGTGTGTGTGTGAACGCAGTGTGGACAGTGCGCCTAATGACGGCAATAAGGACGTGTTATATACCGTATCCCCACCCCACCATTGCTTGAGACGTGGATTTTTGATGAATTAAAAGACGTGAGCAATAATAGTTTGCATAAATGGGCGCGCTGCTCTTGCCCTTCTCGGGGCGGAAGATGAGATTTGTATTTTTACTACCATGTGGGCCGGCTGGAGGACCCGGATGGACCCTTGTAGAGTAACGACTATTTAGGAGTCATCTAAAATCAGAGACGTTGAAATGGTTGAATATGCTGAAGGTCGAGCTGTACATTGGGCTTCCCCTACATATTCCCGTCCCCATTTGTATAATGAGGAGCGTTACATGTGTTAATGGTGGGAGAGGGTGGATTTTTCCAGGTTGTTCGAGGAGTCACGTTGGGGTGCGGCTGGATCCGGATCTTTGTGACGAGAATCGGGATCGGGATAGAGACCCTGTCGCCAAGTCCTAATTCGGGTCGTTTTGTTGTGCTCCCCGAGATGGACGTGGACAGTGGGACAGATCGTATGGTGCCGGCGACGGCAATTAGTGACATTAAGTTCCAGCAAAACCAGATGGGACCCCCTCCTCCTAGAATTGAGCCACATTCTTCTGTCCGCATCCGATTTTGTGCTTGCCATTTACAATGCTGCGGGAAAGTAGGAGGGAAGGTCTCTATCCGCTTTACAACTGTCTTCGACCATTATAATCGACTTTCCTACCGCCGTAGTAGCATAAGCATGTTTAAGATTGTGTAATCGGCTCACCGCTTCCATTTGCGCTGCGAACCTTAGTAGTGGCGTGAGACGACGTTGTAGTTTGGATGCGATGGTGCAGTCATCATTGCTGGACCTCATGTCATGCACTCCCCTGTGGGTGACAGAGTGCAGCGGCCACCTCAAGTTGTGTAAGTACGTTGGAGAGTACAGGGCGGAAGCTCTGTAAGAGTGTTTACATACTCGACGGGGAAGTTAAAAAGGGAGAGAAATCCTGGGATTAGTAAAGTCTGGTTGGAAGTGGATGAAGCGGTGGTGGAGGAGACAGACAACAACGGCTTAGAAATGGACGGAGAAGCAGGAGGAGGAGGAGGAGGAGCGAAGAGGGTAAACTTATGAGAATTCAGATTGAATGAGAAGTTGTTCATTTGAGGACACCGTCGTCGGATGGAGAGAAGATTGAACTGGGAGAGCCTTTAGGTTACAAGTTGAAGCAAGTGGTTGGATGAATTTCATCTGGGACTTCACGACCCGCATTTGTTGAGCACTCTGAGATGCTAAGTTAAAGAACCTACATAGAAGACAGTGGGTGCGGTGGGGATGGAAAAATAGAACTCAACTTGTTCACTGTTTGCTTCCTGAGAGAGTGAGATAGATACAGAGAGAGAGAGAGAGAGATAGGAAAGAAACTGGCTAGTTACTAATATATACTGCGAGGGATCCCTCCGCGGAGATTAAGGAGGCGGATGAGATGATGCCGGGGCTCGTGGTGTTTCGTAGATATTTCGCCTCAGTTGAGGTAATGAAAATGAAGCAATCAAGCGACTGAATTACCCAAAAGGAGAGGAAGAGGGTGAGAGAGCGAAGGGTTCATGTGTAATGTGTGTGTGTGTGTATGTGTGCATGTGCGTGTGTGTATGTGTGCATGTGCGTGTGTGTATGTGTTCGTGAGTGTGCATGTGGGAGGAACGGCTGGATTTTTGCTGTGTGCGCCCGACTGTGTTCTGTGTACGTACATATATGCATACGTTGCGGCCATGAAGGGAGGCCAAACACCGTGTTTTTCCGAAGGAGCAAGATGGAGGGGTGGTGCGATTTTGGTAGTGGTAGTAGCAGTAGTAGTAAGTAGTGTTTGCTATGAGGAACTTAATGGTCGGATGCGCGGGTGCATGCGGGAAGGAAGGGTAAGAAATTGTCATAATAATTTAGCCGAGGCAACCCTGGTGGATCCCTATCCTATAGTGCAGCCGGCATGTGTAATTACAGGGAGAAGTGATGGTGCTGAGCCTGTGTGGAGTATGGAAGAGGCTTATTGTTATGCATAGAACTGATGCGCATGCATGTGTGTAAAGTCTTGTACATGGAGCTCTGCCTCACTCTACACACACACACACACACAAACACACACACACGGATTTACACACAAAGACCCTCACGCCTACACACAGTATTATTCTTGTTGTATGCATGCGACGTTGATAATCTGTGGTTTTAATAAAATGAACTGACGGTGAGAATAGTATTAGGAGATTCTAACAGTGATATTTGATTACACGATTTACAATTCTGGCGCGTAATTCCGATTTGATTCGTCTTCCGCGCGCGCCTGTCTTGGGAGTGCGTGCCTCAGTGCGACGATGTGTGGGTGTGGGTGGTGTGTGCTGGGCTTTGAGTAGTAGTAGTAGTAGTTGTAGTACAGGGGAAATCCGACGGTTTCTCAAGTTCAGCTCCTCCATAAATATATATTCGGCTGTCACAAGAGCGGAGTCAGCTATCTTCCACAAGGCAGCTGTTCCCTGTATAGTTTCCTCACACACAGAACAGTAGTACACTGTATTGCGGCTCACACTCGTGGAGGAGTGGGATCGGGTGCATGTTCGCTCGGTTTTTGGCTCCTGCCGATACTCCCACTTCTCCTGTTTAAGAATTTGAGGTGGAGAGGGGAACATATTTGACTGGGTGCGTGCGCTTATGCGTGTATATGCGTAGAAATAAATATATAAGTTACCCCTGACCCTCTCTGTCTCTGCTTCCCTCTCTCTCTCTCTCTCTCGCTCTCTCTGTCGTGGGTTGCTCTGTCTGACTGAATGGATTTTGTGTGCGGAACATGGATGCAGTGGTAGCCTACGCGATGTATAATAATTCCCTTACCCACCCGCTCTCTCACCCTCTATCTCGCTTTTCTTTCTCTCTCTCTCTCTCTCTCTCTCTCACTCGCTCCGTCTGAAATGTTTAGTGACGATCGATCCTGAACGTACGCCTCAATGTTAGCTACTGACTACGAAAACTACCAACAACATACGCACACACACACACACACACATACACACACCCTCACTTCGGTTTGTTCCCCTGTTTCCCTCACTCACACACACGCTCTCTCTCTCTCTCTCTCTCTCGCACTCTCCCGCACTCTTCTCCTCTACTGCCAGTCGTTTCCCATTCTCTCCAGACTCTCTCTTTTAACTCTCCTATGGGTTTTTTTATACAGGGGCCGGCTTATTGCGTAAGTTGAACACATGGGGTGCGTTTGGAGGAGCATTTTGCAAGGGGAGGATACATATGTGATCTCGTAGGCTACCCCAACAGAATATATCTTTACTTACGACGACGATGAGCGGGAGCGGTCGTAGCAGACGAGCAGGAGGCAGTGTAAATGCTGGCTGACTCCCTCCTATCCTCTTTTCCCTACTTTCTGTAAATACTGTCTGTATGGTTGTACTTTGAGCATACGCACAGATATACAGGAGTGGCACAGGTTCTCCCGAGCAGATCTCAGCTCCTGGGATGGAAGTATAACATTTTGTTTTGGATTTCATTATTTGGGGTGTATGTGGGCCTGCGTGCATGTGTGTGCGTGCGTACGTGTGGCGTATGTGTGCGTCAGAACAATTCAGTTTGTTTGGAGGCATGATCCACATGGGTCCATCGGTGCGAGGGTTGGTGGGTAGTGCAGTAGTGGAGTAGGATATTGGAAGCATTTAAACGTCCTCGCGTTCGATGTGATTCGATTGGACTCAGCGTATATTGGTACGCCATGGATGGGATTCGGGCCTGGGAGTGGGGTGGTGTGCCTGGTCAGGCTACCCCGTGCAAATACATACACAAGTGGAGACAGCAGGTTACTTAACCGCATATGCGACTCCACTCCCCTCCCGGTTCTTATTATGACAATGGCGGGTGTTGTTGTTGTTGTTGTTGTTGGTGGTGGTGGTGGTGGTGGCTGATCCATTGGTTGGCTTGCTGGCTGGCTGGTTGTCTAACTGTGTGAGGGTTCCTGGCTGCCGTAGCACTGAAGGAGGGAGTCGTAAAATGCGGTATCAAATTGTAAAAATATGTTTATTCGCCGAAGACCGGGCGAGTAATTTTCTTCGGGGTGGGCTTGGGATGAAAATTAAGGTTGCCTTATGCACGAGAGAGTCCCAAGCGCTGTTATCGACTATGGAGGAACTTAGGGGTGAGGTCCCAAGTCCTGCATAATAGCGCCTTTGCATGCGTTTGACGGTAGAGTGGGAGAATTTCCGATGGGGTAAAAATGCACTCGTCGGTTTCACTTGGAAATTTCTAAAGAGAGCGAGTGCAGTGAGGAAATGGCCCTGTGTACGTGTGTGTGTGTGTGTTTGTGTGTCTGCAGTGGAGAAGTTGCACTGTGAGAATGAGAATGAAAGGATTGTGCGCTGCTTTTGTTACAGTTGACAGAGGGTAGTAGTGGGGACTGACTTTACATTCTCACTGCTGTTGTAAAGGAACTGCTGCTGTGAGGGAAGAATATTATGCTCAGGCTGTAGCGTAACTGTAGCAGTAAGAGGAGGAGGAGGAGGAAGAAATTGAATCTGTGAAAGTTTACATTGGACTCTGGACTCTTCATTAAATTTGCATGGAAGGAAACGGCGGTGTGTGTCGAAGGAGAACAGGTTGTTGGCAACTTTATTTTCTCGGAGAAAATATATACTCGGAGTGAGCGACGGCGGCTGGCGGTGGCGGTGATGAGGAAAATGTAGCTCGTCCTATCATCGACCTTGGAAAACTTGAGCATTGCTACGCTCACTAGTGCCGAGAGGCACTAGTGTAGTGTGTCTCCACTATGCAGCTGTGAGTGTGTGTGTGTGTGTGTGTGCGTGCATGTGTGTGTGTGTGACCTCTGTAAATGATACCGGAGGGCGGGGAGGCTGGGTATACGTCCACTTGATTGAATAATCTTCGTCGTGGTGGATAGCACACGTTATCTCAAGTTACAGAGGGTTCCCTGCTCCTACTATTACTACTACTACCACCACCACCAGTCCCCTTACTGAAGCCAGAGCAACTGGCTAATTGTTGGAACACGTCGTCAGTTCAAATTTGTATCAACTCATATTCCAGAAGGAGCAAATCCGACGGGACTGCGTGCTCGCTAAGAGGGAGAGTACGAGCCTGCGGAGGAGGAGGGCCTTCTGGACCTATATACAGTTGAACTCTAGCACGTCAGTATATACTCGTGTGTAGAGCGTACAATCTTCCCGTCCAACCTTATTTCCCCCTTACAAGGGCCATTATGTCCGTATCCCTGATGGGAAGATGAAGTGAAGGGTTAAGTGGGAAATAACTAGCTGGCTAAAAGTTTGTGTGTTTAATGCGGCTCCGGGTTGCATATGCAGTGCGTGTGCATTCGTGGCTGGGTGGAAGTTTGTGTGTGTATGTATGACGGGATTGGACTCTCCACGGTCCTCGTCCTCTTATCAGCATTTTCGGTACGGAGGAATAATCTAACTCCTGCTTTTCTCTCTCTCTCTCTCTCCAAACTCCCGTCTCCATGAACGGAGAGCTCACGGAGAGTCATATGATTTAGTAATACCGAGTGTTTTTAATTTACGACGTGAGGGGGAGGAGAGTGAGTTGGAGAGGCCCTCTCAGTCCTCTCTTCTCGGCAGCACAGAGTGCAGTGAATACACACACACACACACACACACACTCTGGAGTGAGAATAAGGAGCTGCTGAAGAAGATGAAGATGACGGAGGAAAATGTATGCATATATATACTTTGGTATTTATTACCTTCGAAGATTGAAGTAGTGAGAGTGAGGAAGGATGTCTTCCATTTGCGGCTATATGCACCGTCCAAGTTTCCTTGGCCTTCTGTCATTTGTATACTGTGTGGTGACATTGGTAGGTAGTAGTAGTAGTAGTGGCGGGAATGGTCTGTTGGTAATCACAAGCTCGTGCACAGTTGTAGTAGAAGTCATGTCGTCGTCGTCGAATTTTTCCTCCCGTATCGTGCGTAAAAACAGAAATGCTGACGATAGGGGAAATCAGAATTGGGAGAAAGCTGGTGAGTTGGAAAAGGAAGACGTCGAGGCGAAGAGGAGGAAGCGTAGGGAAAAGAGTATGAGCGTATAGGGACAAGATGGTCGTTCTCAAAATGGTCGTTTTCGTTACACAGTTCGCGGTGCTCCTGGCGTTCCGTTGTTGGAAGAAGCTCCTGATAGTAGTAATAAGACGAGGAGGGATTGGGAGCCACTGTCTCTCTGTGGGTCCAAATCACGGGTGAATACGTATGTGCATGCTGTATGTAGTCCAATGGATTTGTGGCTGTATGCCGGGCGGCATGTGTGCACTATGCGGGTTATTAGCATGTTAGTGGGGAGGAAGCTTGATGGTGAGAACTGTAGGGATTGTGAATGGGAGCAAATGGTGATATAATGGCAACTCCCACCGTCAAGGTGAAACGCCGTCTTCTTAAGGAAATCCGTATGTGTGTGAGCATACGATTTTGAGCGAGTGTGTGGACAAGGAGGAAGGAACTCCGTGAAATATTTTAACGAGAGCATTGTGTACAGAATTGAATGCGAAAGCATGCAGCCCGCTTCTCCTCACGACCACCACTGCGGCCGCTGCCTCCTTCTCCCTGGCTAGTGAATGGTTCCTCCGGGAGGATGCGTGCCTGCCTGTGGTATTATCTGTATGCGGGAAGCTGGGTCGTTCGGCTGAAATTTGGCCAAATAAGGGATTATTTGTATGCTCTCCCGGAGCCGCTCTTATTGGAGTTTATTGGGAGGTCTAATGGGGAGGAGCTCATTGGAATTGTATAGGGTTGCGGAGGAGCCCATATATACTCTGACTGGTATATACTTGCATACTTGGTAAACTGCATGTAGTTGGATATGATGAGGAAGGTTTTGCAACAGTTGAGCGGGAATTTTGAGAGGAGGAGGAAGAAAAATGGCGGAATATTGAGTCCTTTAGAATGCCTTCAAGTATGCACTATTCTCACCATGTACACATCCAGTCAGTGGAGTTTTACCGTCCGATTTCCCCTCGATGATGAAAACATGAGAGGGGATTCTAGAGCGGATTGTTGGCTCTAGTTTACTTTTTAACTTTGTACCGCTCTCGCTGGAACTACTAATGCATGCGCTTGTGTACATGTCTGCCTGTGTACTTGACTGACTGAGTGGTTGCGCTCTCATCGGCGGTATATGGGCATTGATGGTGATGGCGTCTGGGATGCGGATTCGGCTCCTTATCTTTTTTCTATTGCCCAAGGTCCTTCCAGATGCTCTATTCCCCTAAAAGACTCTGGTTCAAGTTAAAGGCTTTATCAGGGAAGGGGAGAGTGTGTGTGTGTGTGTGTGTATGGGTAGTCGCACCATGAGTCTGTATGTGGTAGGGCGTAGTAGGAGGGAGAATCAGATTTGCATTAAATTCCTTTGCGAATTCACGAGGGATTTGTAGCGTCCCTTGTTTTTCAGTAGCATGGCAGCTGAGCTGATGCGGTGGCGTGCTTGTGTATCTGTGTATGCGTTTACGGAGAAAATGTATAGAGATTTCCCTCCCCTTTTTCCACGCCATATTGCGCAGGAAGAATGCGGTGGGGGAGCCAAGAATCCTCTCCTCCTTAGCTCCCATTTGGTTTGACTGATGATGACGACAGGGAGGGAGATGTGAACTGCTACTCCTGCTGGATTATGGCTGGCTGACTTCTGTCTCGTGTGCCACCGGGAGTGGGGCTGGAGAAGGTGGAACCAGAGGTGGCGGGCGGGCGTCGTAGCCATACGCAAGGAGTAATGATTGCCAGCAGAACGTATATGCATACATACTTGGTCTTTGATTTACTCCGATTTTGACTTTTCCGCCCGGACGCGGTGGAAGATGATTAGCATGACATGGAGAGTAAATAGAACTGTTTATCTAATGCGCATTCGTAAAACAACGGGCTCTGCCGCTGCTCAGTGCTCACTCCGCCGCTAACCGCTCTGATGTTTTGCTCCCGTCCCGGCGGAAGATTCCGGGTGGGAATGAGGGGCCGCCAACTGTCCTAATTGGAATCCTTTATCGGGAAAGTGAAATCCCATGAAAGGAGTCGTATTCTGTATTGGGCCTCCTCGTCCTGTTCCCTGGGAAATCCTTCTCGTAGTATTACGGGGAATTGAAGGGAAATGGTAGGAGAAGAATGCGGCTTGTGCGATGACGACGACGACTGCTACTACTACCACCACCAAAGGCGGTATGAGCCCTGAAATGGAGCAGCCTTTTACTTGATGTTATTATAAGGACGGATGGCGGCTGATGAAAAGTAGGATTTCTGAGCCCTGGAGATGAGAGTTGAAGGAAACTAATGGGGATTGTAGTATATGAGCGAACCACCTTGAAATCAGCTATTTTCCCAAGTATCTCTATAGATCCTACTTAAGAACACACGCACATGTTCTTTTTCTCTTACCCACACGCTGTCCGCCGCCCGCTTTGAAGGAGGCAAAGCGATAGAATTGCGTGGAAACTTATGAAATCGTGTCAAGCTCCCTTTTCTCCTCACTACTACCGCTACAGTTACTACTACTGCTTGCGGCAATGTGAGGACTCCTGTTTGTATTTTTGCGGGTAGGAAAGAGCGGAAGCGGGTGTATCCATAGCAGCTGCGGCTCATCAGTTTGTCCCTGAATGCGGAGTTTCCCCTTTTTATACGTTTTTCCTGGCTGTAAATTGGCAGTGCTATTTACTTTCACTGTTTGTCTTTCTGTGACGGAGTTCACAAGATGGTGAGAGGCAGTGGCTGCGTGGAAGTACGTGTGTGTGTGTGTGTGTATCCGTATGTATGTGAGGTTCAAAGGGCAAGACGAAGGAAGTTGGTAGCGATAGTAGTAGTAGCGGTGTTGGGCACGGTTGTTTTCTCCTTCCGTTGGAAATGGTTTCCACATAGGGCTGAGAGGCTTAGCAAGAGTGTAGTATCTCTCGTTCCTTGTTAGGTGTTGTCATTCGGGTGGTGTGCATATGTGTGTGGGCCAGTTTATGTCAGTTTTTGGAGACGTCCTTTGAAGCGTTTGAGGGATGCACAGGTATCTATATATATATATATATATATATACCCCTGAGTTCATCTGTATTCCGTGGGTGAGGGAGCCGTAGCTTTTCCCCCTGTAGTTCGGCACAGTCTTCGATTCAGTGATGCATAATGGGATGAGGATGACAGTTACATGAGGCGAGGGGTAGTAAAAGTAGGGACGGTTTGTTCGTCTACCGTCTTGTTTTATTCTTCTTCCATCCGTCCTGAGCCTGTACGTTTAGACCTTCTCCCGCCGAATACTCGTATCGTGTAATCCTCGTCACGGAAAGAAACCAAGGAGGCATCGGAATAACGTCTTCGAAGAGACGTCCTCACACACGTATACCCGCACGGTCGTCATATTATAATGTTTGGTTCGGAATAGATCGAACACTGAGCCGGGCCAGGTATGGGGCGACTGTGTAGCTGCACGTACTGCACGCAGTACTCCTGGTTCCCTTTGATGGTTCCTTCTCGGGAGGGAAATATGTGCTTTGGTATATGATAAAAATCCTCAAATGTTCCTTCGACAAAGTTGTCATACACACTCACGCGTAGGCGTACTTACGCACAGGTTCATTCGTACCCAAAACCATATGCGGGTGGGTTATCGTGGAGAGCTAACTGGAGCGTGGCTGAGAGAAGGTTTTATGTATGTGTGTAAGCGTGAGCTTGTGTCTACCTCCGTGCCCGCTCCTGATATTTCAAGGTGAAGGTGACATACAGATGGAAGGCGTACTTGGTAGTGCTGGTATGTTACGTGCATGATGAACCGCTCCCTTGTTTGCCAACTCGGGAATAGTATCCGGGAGTTGTGGTAATGGCCATTTCCAGTCCGAATATTAGTTTCCTTCAACTCTCATCTCCAGGGCTCAGAAATCCTACTTTTCATCAGCCGCCATCCGTCCTTATAATAACATCAAGTAAAAGGCTGCTCCATT
>VYYI01003026.1:0-13191 GCA_021029175.1 Bilobella aurantiaca | reverse complement strand
TGAAAAAAAAAACTGACCTTTACCATTACTTTTTACAATTTTGTGTATACATACATGTGTAACCTGGGACTCGTGTTGATTATGTCTTACGACGAATGTCAAATAAACGATTGAATTGAATTTATCTTTTGTATAAAAAGACATGAAAAGTTTGCAGATTATCTTGACAATTTAAAATGTTGAAAAACTTGGTAGTATGGCTAACTGTCTCTCTATCGGTGTTGTCTTTTGCAAAGGCTTCAGCCCTAGTGAAAACAGCTCCGTTCTCTGGATTAGATCCTATAGCTCAGAAAAAGCTACAGGTATGAGGCATAATTTTACAAAATTAAAGTATTATCGACACTTCAAGAGCTCACCTTCCTGTTCGTAAAATTTCATGCCACACAATCTTCTTTTAAAAAATATTCGTATAACTAAGAAACGTGATTTAATATAAACTAAGTTATTTTTGTAGTCACTAAGTAAAGTTACCAATATTTATAGTTATTAATTTTTTACCATTACTTAAAATTTGTTCTGTAGTTAATTCTGGACGGCCTACTCGCCGGTTCTAAAATTCTGCCGGAGTTTCGAAGCGTTGAAGTCGATTCTACAGTTGCAGAGCTCTTTAAAGCCGCAAAAAAGCAATATCCCGCATGGGAAGAAAATAACAATCAAATTTATAGTGAGGCAGTGGCTGAGACGTTTACGACCACTAAAAATGCATTTGATGGAATGCCAGCATTGGATGCAATCAAAACATTGGGAACAGACTTGGTCGTGAAAGCTTGTTCACAACAAAATTTGGGAAAGTTTCTCGCAGCCGTTGGACCCGTAGTCATGAAGAAGACAATGGCGATTATAGTTGCCGACCGCTATCGAGACTTTGTTATGAAAACCAGCAACGCACAGGCGTTGTGTCTTGCCGAGTCCGTCGTGTCAGATACACCGATTCTTGAAATACCAATGTTGGTACAAACAATTGCAAGCGGTACTCCCGCGTTGGTTCTGGCCATTGGCGTTGACAAGATGACAGATGCCCTTAAGCAGCACATTTTAGCTAACCTATCAATGAATGGAATAATTGAGTATCTGAAGCAAATTGACCCAAAAACAGGGATGGTTCTACTGCAGAAAGTTATTTCTATTATTTGGGAGGTAGTAAAGGCTCACATTGTACCCTATGTCACAGCAAATGAGTTTGAATCTATCAGGGCATCAGTAGGTTCTAGAGTTAATGATGCAAAAGATAAGGTCGTGAACGCCACAACTGGTTTATTGCGTAGAGTAGGATGGCCATCGTATTATCCAAGTAGTGAAACGGTGGTACCTTCATCTACCACGAATAATTCAAATCAATAGCGGAAACTCTGCCTAATAAAATCTCCACATTGCGAATCCGCAAACCTTTATTTCAAGAATGCTTGAATTTACAATAATAATAATTTTAGTAACTTTTAATAATGTGACTTAACTGGAGGCTATCGCTGTTGCCATATGGTGATATTGTGTTAATGTTAACATCACTATAATACCCCGATCAAAAGCTGACGACATAGCGCACAATAGGTAGACTTGCTTTGTACCGAAAATGGTTTCTCTACTTATGAAAACAGGCTTCCAGAATTGGGATTTCCTTTTTTTTCATTACATTCAATTTGTCAAATAAGCTTCAAAATAATTAAAAATTTGAGATGTACGAGACTGTTGGCTATGGGCAATACATTCACAAAAATTTTGAACCCAACTACATTTTAAGTCAAGCACAGCCAAACTAGTAGTCATACTTCTGTAGAAAAGTTGATATTTTTCAAAAAAAAAGACTACTAAATGGATGTGTTATACTCAAATTTTTAACAATTCCACGTCGATAAATGGAAGTTGTATTGGCTGGTATAATAGTTTCTTGAAATTGAAAAGAAAGTTTGCCGTATTCGATTCAACCTAATTTGACAATGCTTCTGTCTCGTAGTTGAGCAATGTAGTCATCATATTTAATTCCTTTCATATTAAAAGTTTCCTTCTCAATTACATCGACGTGCCACTTAAGGCCTTAAAGTGACCTCCGGGAAAAACTGACAAGCCATAGTCAATAATTCGGGGAAATGAATCGGTTCCAACCATAACGTTGTCCGGTTTCAAAATCTTGGTGCACAAGTCCTCATTTTTGAAAAAAGTGCCATAGTTTCCATCTAATATATTTACAAGATTAAGTGCAAAATAATTTCGGTTTCAAATTAGTAACTTAAACTATATTTTAGTTTTATAAAGCCATAGACCAGCATGAATTCCCAAGAATTGAGTATACAGTGGACCTTGGCTAGATTGGATCTAAAGGGATGGATAAAATGTGTTCAGAGTAACCGGGGTTCACTGTAGCCGGAATTCATTACATTGAAACACCTATTCAAATAGCCTATTTGTTCAAAATTCCCTCTTCATTGTAACCGGGTTATCGTTCCATCCAACGTCACTCCTGGCGAGGTCCACTGTATTTAAATTTTGTTCACAACATAATGCTTAAAAATGACACAAATTGCTTAGAGGTAAACTGTCTAGAATCAACTTTAGATTAACACACTTACAAGTTCCCTTGACACTTGGCGAATTGTTTTCTCGGTAAAGAACCTATTTGCGTCCATAAAGTACAAGTTGCCAAGTTGGTATAAGTTATAGGGAAAGAACTCAAGGACCAGAACTTCGGTTAGACATGTCCCATTCAAATTTTGCGGTACCGGCGTAATGCAGTTTTGGAATTCCTTTTGGATGGTTGCCTGATAATTTCAGTTGTGATGTTACCGGGAGGAACTTGAAAATTATGGATTTGAGTTATCGGATTTTTACCATTGCATTTAGTGCGCATAAATGCATACGCATTGTATTTATTACGCAATGCAACTTCCTGAACCATTTTTTGTTTGGCAAAATCTTCTGGAATCATGCCAACCACGAGAATTTGGGCTACATACTTCACAGCATAAATGCTTAGGCCTGCATCAGTTGCTACAAGAAAGCAATTTGATTTTCTTAAAATGAATCCCGCGATTGCCGTGAGGCTGGGAGTAGATATTTGCTCTTATTAATCAACTCGTTTTTAAAGTTGTTATTAATTATATGTATAAATTTTTTAAATATATATATAAATAAGGATTTTTTTTAAATGTCATACCAATTATTACTTTCCCGAACTTTCCCTCACCGCCACTGTCGCCGTGCATCGCTTCGAGTTGATTAGTACTTGAATTTGCCTGTATAGTCTTGCCTGTATAGTAATCTGGAAACAATTTGTTAAAGCAAGATGCAGACCGAAACCTGTTAAATTTTTAACAAAAAACGACATTGCAAAGTAAAAATTAGCTAAATGCAAAGGTTTCGAATTCAGGTTTTTTTTTACTCGCTTGTAGTTGAGAAATTAAATTGGACTCTTGAGTAAAGCCTACGTTATTTACATACAAGAAACCGGCAAGCAGGGTTACAAATACACACAGAAATTAGCGACTAGTTTTCCAAAGATACGCGTATATGTTTAATTAAATGTGATTAATTTTGCTTTCAATGATCATCTCCAATAAAAACAAAAATTAACAAATCAATTCAACAAACGAAACTTTACTGACAAGCTTCGATCAATCCGGAGGAGGTAATTGACAACATACAACTTGTGCATTCACAAAAGTAATTAATTGGGGTAAATTGAAATAAAATTGTTAACTAAACTGACGTACTTGAGACCCTGGAGGTCATAATGGGGACTTAGAACCATGTGAACTTGTTAGCGTAAGGATTCATCTGTTCTTCACGCAATTGATACTACGGTGGACGATGCAAAGCAATATATAGAAGAAGAGCAATGAGAAATTTCAATTTTCTGTTTTTGTTAATCTGCAGCCAAAGTGTTGTATTAACGCATGAGCAAAAAAGAAACTAGAGAAGTTCTTAACTGGAATCTGTTGTTGGTTCCCATTTTCGGTAGCTCGATTACATACGCTCGGGGTCTGCGGAGATTAAAAAAACAGACGGAAGCAAGTGGTTACCATGCCTAAAAAAAATTACGGAAATTGTTACTAGTGGTAACCATTATAATAGGAAAGGGTTATCCCGTCTTGACTTTCTACTATGGTATCCCCCGGGAAAGTTACCCTTCAAGGTATATTTTTATCGTTTCATTTTAGAAAATCAACAAAAACACTTTTCACTTTTGTGATGGCTCCACACATTAAGGTCCCTTTCCGAACTATGCCGAAAATGTTTAGAACATTGCAAAATTCAACAAAGGATGTAACACATTTAATTGAATAAATACTGAAGACTTACAATACCAATGTGTATTCTTTGATGAAATCTTTACTAGAATTTTGTTTTCATAATGAAACAAAATTATCTATTTAGAAAAAATACACTGTGGTAAAACGGTCAACCAGTAGCGGAAGTAGGAAACTAGAAAAGTATTAAGATTAGACTAGAAAATAGAAGTCTTGCTTTTCCCAAGTCAGTATGCCATTTCCAAATATACAAGGCGTTTAAGGTCATCATAACTTTACGTTTAATGGAGACGTAGAGTTTGACCATGAAATGTCATATTGAGGTCAAGGGGTCATTTCGGGGGTTATTGAGAGGTGACAGAGAAAAGTGTCCAATACAAATATTGGTCCCCTTCATAAGAGGAACAACTTTTGTAAGGGTCATTTTTCATGTTGTAATAGAATGATATCACTTGACCTTTGAACCTCTTCCGGGCCATTTCCGGTCAAAAAAGAACTTGAACTGGGTCGGTTATCAAGGAACGTATATCCGAAAACTGCTTTGAGATCGGTTCAGTAGTTCCTGAGATATAAATTCTACTCGGACGGACGAACAAAACAAAAACATAAAGTACCTTTCGCTCTGCTTCCGTTACTTAATAACAAAAGTCAAATTCTCATAAGAAATTCAATACTATTTAGAACAATCAGGGTTTAAAGTTTCAAAATTTGAGAGGTGCGAAGGGAAACTATTTTCAAAAATTGACTTTTCGCATGCCTAAATATCTCTCAGATTTTGAAATCTCAAATGCGCATGCCCTCGTAAGATAAACCTGAGCAGGGTCGGATAATAATTAACCCATACCTGAAAACAGAATGCGGACAGAAGGACGTAAGGAAGGACAGACAGAAGTGACAGAAACATAAACTAGCTTTCGCTTCGCTTTGTTAGTTAAACAACCAGAAAAAAAAAGCATTTTGCAATTTCAATTTCGTATTCTATTACAATTAACCAACACTACTTAAGTCTCAACTACTCAATACTAATACTTACCTAAGACTAAAAGTCATTTTACACAGAATACTAAGGTTAGTTTGGCCTTTGTAACGTAATTAGCTCAACCAGAATCAATTTCCTTTCTTACGGATTTTTCTGGCATTTATTACTTACTACAATATGAAGTCTGACTTAATCTTAATTAAATCTAAGATACTGACGAAAGCAATTTTTATTAGTTGTGAATATCTTTTTAAACGGATTTTTTTTAATTTTACAAATGGAAAAATTGCTGCCGCCTTTTCTTGAATTTCTTCTGCTATAACATTCTCTGGTTAGGAATGCTTGCCACACAATTATTGAAGTTGTTCAATATATAGACTGTAGTTAACTCCTTTTGAGTCATCACCGTTCTCCGCATCGTCATGCATTGTTAGAACTGTTTCCATAGTTACTGGAACCACAAGGAATTAAATTAAACTATTTATTATTTATCGTATGGAAACAAATTGGCAAAATATATCTACCGGTGGAATCAAATGCACTTTTGATAAGGCTATCAAATTTACTTCTGCTATGGGGTAGCCACCACGGCAATGTGATGTGTTTGTAGTTTTCCTTATCTGCGTCCGGTGCATTTCGACCTGCATCTATCACATTTTTTTCGAAGGATACGTTTCCAATCTTGCATTCTACAATCGTTGTCACAAGAGCCGCCAAATCACTTCGAACCGTAGGACCTGTGTTTTAAGATAATTATATACTGTCGCGCTCATTGTTAAGAAATGATATCACCTGAAGTTTCAGTGACAAGTTTCTGTCTTTGATAAAGTGGTGTCCCTCTTGTCATTGTAATGTCACTGCATTCGAATACTGAAAGACCGGAATCAATAATTCGAGGATACCCATCGGAACCAATCATAATGTTGTCTGGTTTCAGGTCTTGATGCACGAAGCCCCACTTTTGAAAAATTGTCATCGTTTCCATCTAATTTTGATTACAAGATAATTGGTGTAATAACGACAATTATTAATTAAACTAGCAAAACACTCGTCCTAGGACAAGAGGAGCTGCACTCCTTTCCCTCGATATTTTTATTTATTTGTGGCCAAAAAATATTTAAATTGAAGATGATGCCCATTTTTGCTACTGTATAAGAAGCAGGGAAGTTTTAGTATGACCGAGAGAAGGTAGGACTTCTTTTGGAGATCCCTACCATATCGGCTGCTCGATTTACACTGATGAAGAAAAGTGGGAAATATTCCCGTTTGAAATCAGATGCGTTATAAAAAAAAACCTTTCGATCTTAGCTATTAAGAAATACATAAGAAATTGGCCATATCGGTACGCACACACAGTAGGCAGAAAAAAAGACAAATATTCGTTTACTAGCAGGAAATTAAAAGTGCTCATTTTATGACCATACTTTCTAATATAAGAGAACATGATAGGACGTTGAGCTTTTTTTTTCTTATTTGTTGAAGAATAATTTTCTGTGGATAATAGGATATAGAGGACTAAAGGTTTGCTGCAATACTTATGTGCCTCAGACTAGCCAAACAAGCCCGTCTTAAAACTCTAGCGCATACAATTTACAGCCTCTACTTTCCTAGGTGTGTTCTTGATCAGTGTAACAAAAAGTTAAGGGTTAATATTTTCAACAAAAATTGGAATTGTCAGAGCACTCACAATTTCTCTTGTGACACGGCGAATTGTTTTTTCTGAAAAGTATCTCAATTTGTGGCTCACGAGCAGGTTGCCAAGTTCGGTTAAGTTGTATTGAAAGTAATCAATCACCAAAACTTCATATTCATAATCCGAGTAAATTTCAAACTTGGCGATACCGTAGTAACGCAACTTGGGAATTCCTCTCGGGAGTTGACCTTCAATTATTTTTTTGCTTTAGTTAAAAACAATGGCCTAAATCCATTTGTTAGGATTTTAATTTATAACATAATTCACTTCTTACCGCCACTTTTCTTTTCCATGAAACAATACGCCTTATATTCATTCCGTAACGCCTCCTCCTGACTCGCTTTCTTTTTAGCGAAATTTTCTTCACGCTGTCCAATTTCGGCAAATGGGGAAACATACTTCACCGCAAAGGTATTAAGCGCTTCGTCTGTTGCTACAAAAAAAACAGTTTTTATTGTGGGGCGGAAAATATGATTGTTTTGACTTGAGGCGAGAGTGCCAAAAAAATAAGCATCAAGTGGGATTTGAACCCACAACTACTGACATGAGACTTAATTAAAAGAAATCACGGTTATGGGAGTAATACAAGAGGCACTTCATACGCCCTCTGTTGCCACAGTGTATTAGTCTATAAATCCAACTTCGCTAGGTTTAAATCATAAAATTTAATAATTTCTAAATTGCTCTACCACAAAAGTTTTGTAAGGTCTACTGCTTACTATTTCACAAAGAAAACTATAGTGGTTTAACACATTATTATTAGTTCAATTTTTTTCAGTAATTATCACCTTTTGCAGTAAGATTATTGCATTATTTAGGGTTAAAGTCAAATCAACTTTGGAACATAATTATTGTAGCAAGTAAATAAATGGCCTAGGAATGTTTACTTATGCTTTACTGCTTACCAAATATTACTTTTCCGAAGTTTCCATCGCTGCCTTTCTTACTTTCAATAGACTCGAGTTCAACAGATTCTACATTGGAAGGGTATTTCAGCTTGATAGTAATCTTGTAACATTTCGCTAAAACTACAAGAAGGAGAAACACTCCAAAACTTTTTACAGAAAACATGCTGAAGTTATTGAATTCTGAAGCTTTTAAGACACGAATAGGTTGAGTAGAAAAAAAAATTAATTTTTAAAAATAAGTGCTTGTTTCACTGCAAAAGAAAAATAGCACTGAATCTTTGGAAGAGAGTACATAAGCCATTTAAATACAAAATACACGTTCTGAAAATGACTTGGAAATAAATTAAAAATAATAATTAAAGTAATTAAATTTGCTAAAAAATCGACGATATAAATTTTTCAATAAAACATACGAATATGAAAGTAAAAAAGCACCATAGAAGGGGTTCCATAAATTACATGGCTTACAGCAAACAATTTTGGACATTTCATTATGCGAGGAGTGTTCCAATTTTGAAATCTTCCCATTGTCTCCGCTGTTCCGTTGTTGATGCTAACGTTTCCCAAATTTATAATGTGTTAATTGTGATTTACGTAATAAGCCTATATTTTAAACATATTGTATAATAAATACAATTTATTTGGTGCATTACTGTAAACAGTATTCACAAAGATGTTAATAGAACATTATTTTTACAAAACCAAACGTTTAAATGTTAGAAATATTAAAACTTCGTATTTACTTGCCGTTGCCTGCAACTCGGCTCTAGTAAGGTTGATAAAATACACATCTTCTACATCTCATCGAGTTTCAAGTATTGCTTATTCTAAAACATGTGAAAAATTCCAGTTATGAACAATTTTTTAAATACAGTGGAGACAACGGCGCAAACAATTGAAAACTAAAACTAATGACGAAACACGGTGAAGGCTTTAGAAATACATGCAAAGAATAGGTAAGCTATGTGAGGGCTGTTTTGAAAAACCCCTACGAGAAGACGTAATAGTCCTAAAAGAGCTCCGCAAAAAATTCCCCTAAAACTGACGCAGCTAACCAAATTCTACTTGCAGTGTTATAGTACAACAACAGTTTCAACCTTTTTTTCGAATTAAAAAAAAGTACGTGCAAGTTAGGTTCCAAACTTACACTTTTAAGTAAGCAGTGAAGAGTTTACATGCACATACAGATTATTGGTATTTCTATATAAAAAAAAGCAACCCTAACTTTATTAAATTGTTATTTGTTATTTCAAAAGAAAAACTTTAAAACTATTTCATTAAATCAGTAAATCTTTTAAATTTTTAAGGAAATTGTGCTTTCCCGAGAACAATGTTTTAGTTTCTCAGGCTGAAAACAACTATTCCATGTTATGTTTTTCATTATTAATTTTCATACTTTCTCTTTGCGTCTGTTCATTCGTGTTTTTCAATTTAATTAAACAATGCATCACGAATTCTAGTAGACCGCATAAATTAAACTGAGGCTTTAAAATCTTGCAGTTACTTTTTTAAATTTCTCCATTTCAGGTAAACCTAAACCTAAAAAGGTTAGCCTTGGATTTTTAATATTATCAAACAGAATGTTTATGGATGCAATTTAAAAGTATATTTTGTCAAAAACAATAAACTCGTTAATCGTGTATTTTTGACATGAGTAGTAATTAAAACCTGCAACAAATATGAATTATAAATACAGTTGTTGGTTGCTTACAATTTGCCAATCATACTGAAGCAAGCTAGAAATTAGCTGTTAAATCTGTTAAACTTAATTAATCAGCCTAAATATATGTCAAACACAACTTGCAAGGATTAATTTTTTAGCAAAATTAAATAAATAAGTTATTTAGACGTTTTATGTAGTTTCAGCGAACTTAAGAACCCATGATTTCATGTAAAACTGCTAAAATTTCAAGCGCCTAGTTAGGTTTTGTTAAATGTTAATCACAATTATTTAATTAGGAATTGTTTTTAGACAAATTACAAATTATCGTTAGCTTCAGCGCACTAAACAACCCCTAATAGCAGGTCATTCTCAATATTCTAACGTAAAATATTACTAATTATTAATCATAACTAACTAATTGGGAATAGTTTTTGAGCAAGTTTAAAGTAATGGTTAGCTTTAGAGTACGCGAGAACCCTCACTTACATGTCAGACTTAAATTTCAAACGTTAATTATTCTAATTTTAATTATGCTTAATTCAGAATCATTCTTGAGCAATTCAGACGTGATTGTTAGCTTCAGCGTACGTTAGAACCCACAATTACATATAAAACACAAATTCCAAAGTAAATTTTTACTAACTGTTAATCACAATTAACTAATTGAGAGTCGTATTTGAACCTTTTTTGCCGATCTCTGCTACAGCACTCGTACTATTTGTGTCGGCGATTTCATTAGGATATATGATGAATGACGGAGAATTTCTATGTGCATTATCTTAATTGTGTTGCTCTTACTAATAATAATGTGTATAATTTTTTTTAGTTACGAGCGGAATGTTGTGACATACCAAATCCGTCCGAGAATTGTACACCATCGGACTTTTGGGAGTTGGTGGCAGAGTGTGACAATACCAATGCATTTACACCTACCATGTGTTCTTATGAGCGTAAGATTGGCATGGGCTATTCCACCATTCAGCCAAACCCGACGTCAACAACCACCAATCACGAGACTTCGCTTTTGGAAAACATAGGATTCAACTTAGGAATAGAAGCACGCGTCCTGTCGCAAAAATTTCAGTTGGAAACTGGTTTAGGCGAGAAGACGGGCTACAATTGGGCGTCTTCCAAAACTGACACATGGAATCACGAGACCACAACAAGGGTGGCCTTCGAAGTCCCTCCAGGTGTGCGCAGTTCGATGATCCAAGTGGTAGGCACTTGTGCAAATTATTTGATACGAACAGCAAAGTTCCAAAGAATTGACATGGTGTCATCGGCTGCAGGTGAAAATGGGGTTGGTTCACCGGCCGAAACGCCGCAGAAACCTCCAGCAACCGAGCAGCCCAATAAAATGTAAGAGGACATAATTTGTCCTCTTACAAATAATTTCAAAATTTCTAAACTCAGATTTCAGTTTTCCCGCCATTTATTAATTGACAAGCAATTCCCTTTAAGTAATTAATCAATAATTATACAATGATTTATATTGTCACTGTCACTTTAATACGGATTATACTTGTACATGTTTTTATCACTAAATTAATGATTTTTGATTTGAATTCGTCAGTTAAAAAAATTAAACATTACTTTGGCAGCCCAGACTTAAATTACTATATTTAATTATGTAAGCTTAGTAGCTTATATTGTAAAAGAAGTTGTTTGTTTTGCATATTTTTAATTTTTTCTTGAGATTTCTAATTCCCTGATTTAACGCTACGGAATAAGGTGGTTATAAAGAACACAACCCTGAAAAAGTTTTGGAATCCGATAGCGTTGTCATGAGAGAATTAGGGATGTCGAAGGGAAAAATCCAAAAACACCGTATTGCGGCATTTGATGTTTATAAGCAAACGTTTAACATAAAGGCAAGTTTGAAATCATTTCACCACATAGATTTATTTAGATTTAGAATTTTATCCCAAACGTATTATCCACCTTATCAGTTGCAATTAGAGAGAAAGAAAACAATAGCTTAATTGAATCGCAAGATTTACAAAAGTTTCTTTTATTTTCTACGTATACTAACGTACTATATTATATATTTCATATACTTTATTATTATACTTTCTTAATCTTCGGTTTTGCCCCTTCACCATTATTACCAATCATTTAACGAAGTTCTTCAATATATGCATTGTAGTTAACAATTGTTGAGTCATCACCCTCCTCAGCATCTTTGTGCATTTTCATTACTATATCCAGTGATGCTAAAAATGAAATGTATTAATTTTGAGTTCATAAATACAAATTTGTTTAGACACCCACCCGGTGATTTGAAAGCAGTTCGAATAATGTCATCAAATTTGCTTCTGCTATGCGGTAACCACCATGGAAATTTCGGGTCCTTGTATTCAGCTTTATCCGACATCGGTGCTTGGCGTCCTGCAGTCGTAACCTTTTCGTTGAGGGATGCGTTTCCTATCATAAATTCAACCATCATTGTCACATAAGCCGCCAAATCACTTCGAGTTGTTGGACCTGAATGTTAAGCTTGTTAAACAATTGTCCCTTAATGTGTGTTATTATGTGATGGATTAACCTGATTTCTCAGTTACAATTTTCCACCGTTGATACAGAAGCGAACCTCTGGTAGTTTTGATATCACTTCCTTCAAAAAATGAAAGACCATAGTCAATGATTCGCAGGAATCCATCGGACCCAATCATAATGTTGTCAGGTTTCAGGTCTTGATGCACAAGTCCCCAATTTTGAAAGATTTTCAATATTTCCATCTTATTAATATAATATTAATAGTGAATTAGTTCGGAAATGCTAGTATCTCAAGAAATATTACCACTAAAGATTTTCTACTAATATTACGAGAAACAGTATTTTCACCTGCTATTTCTCGTTTAATTTTACTTTGTCTAACATACCAAACATTAAAAGTTACCAGGAGATGGCAGACTAATTTTTTTCAGTCATAGACGGAAAACATAACTTACATATCTGCTGTTGTCGATTATTCGAAATAAAATTTGTGCAAAAATTTACGATAAGTGATTTTTACTTGTTTGAATCTAAGTTTTAGAAATTTAATTGTAATCAAAATTGTTGTGATTTGCGCCTCCGGGAAATCAAACGGTTTTTCAAGTTCAGGGCGCCTCTTAAGTTGCATTTAAAAATACATTTTTGCTCTCCAAATTATTTCAAATACGCAAAACAGCTTGTCGGTAATTATTTCAGCTTTACTTGCAATTGCCAACATACTTACAATTTCTCTAGTGAAGCGGCGATTTGCTTGGTCGGAAAAGTACCTAGATTTGTTGCTGATTTGTAGGTTGCCGATTTCGGATAAGTTGTAGGGAAAGTATTCAATCACCAAAACCTCATATTCATTCGGGTCATTTTCAAACTTGGCTGTACCATAGTAATGCAGTTTCGGAATTCCTCTCGGAAGTTGACCTGGAAATTTTTTATGTCTTACTTCGGATTAAAAAACATGAACCTGACCAGTAGACTCGATTTTGAAGACATTTTCTGCCATACCCCCACTTTGTGTGCGCATGAAAACATATGCCTTGTATTCATTGCGCAATGCGTCTTCCTGACCAACTTTTTTCTTAGCAAACTCTACAGGATCCTGCTTGAATCCGGGAACTTGAGATACATACTTTACAGCGTAGAAATTTAGTTCTTCATCTGTTGCTACAAGTGAACGGTTTTAATCAGTTTATTAATGTACAATCTACGGAATGTCC
>VYYI01003025.1:0-13192 GCA_021029175.1 Bilobella aurantiaca | reverse complement strand
AACTAAAGTGGCCTAACGTTTTCTCTCCCTAAATAAAGTTTGCTCAAAATTAAGCTTATTTTCATTTCGCTTTTGGCAGGCGCAATTTCAACCCAATTTCCTGAAGTACCACAAATTATTTGCCAAACTAAACGGATCAAATTAACTTTCAGCACGGTGGGTGAAATCGACATTTATCGCCAGCATACTTCCCGACAGTGGCGCACATGAAAATCCCAAATTTGTTAAATTTGAAAAAAAAATTGTACTTTAAAGAAATAACTTTTAAGAAAACTTAATTCAAAAGAAAGACTATGCTGCGGGATACAATATGAAGATAATATGATTCAATTTAAAATGAATTACTATATGATTAAGAAATTATAGAATTTTGTGTTTATTAAAAACAAAGAACGCTCTACACGGGCGTAAATCATTTCCTTTGTCAAACGACATTCATTTTTTTAATTGCCTCAAAAATTTATATATTTTTCTGTTTCATTTTTATTGACAGGTAAAACGTCGTTAGCGGGCAGGAAATGGAGGTGAGTTCATTTTCAATAAAAGTGATGGTTTTGACGTGCATCAAACCCAATATTTTTATGAAATAATTTCAGCGAAACGTAGCCTCTGCCGCACTGGTTTAGTGCACAAAAGTTGCAAATCATATTTCAAAATCTCCGCCACTTTTTGAAACACGCAACATTCCGGCATGGAATGCACTTTCACTGCGAAAAGAGCCCCTAAAAATTCTAGTTTAATTGCACTTCCTGAAACTTGTCTCACCAGCATCTCCAACTAATTTTTTTTTGGTAAATGTAAGTACTTACGAAATAATTTTCATCAGTAATCTAGATAACAGGATTCACAAGGGACACCTCAATTTTAAGCGTAAGGCAAGCCTAACTAACTTTTATTAAATTTTAATTGCTCCCACTGACTTCGCGCTTAGTTTACCTTACACTACAACGTTTTCCGATGTAATTATTATGTGAAAAATTATGCAAGTCCCGGTTTTGGCGTGTGTGTGTGATCCTATTACCGTCTTTGCAGGGCTCCTTCAATGAATTAAAATTGACGGATTTGCATTCCCCGTTGATTTTAATCAGAAAACGGAAGGATTGTAGGGGAAAAGTACCGGAAGGAAATAATCCATGCACTTTTTACAGTGATTTCAAATTATATTTTTACAAAAAATTGTAAAGTTTCCCGAGAGATTTCTGTGAGACTTTGTAAAGCATTATTCCCTGATTCAGGTGAAATATTTTCACCTTGATTTTTCACCTGAAATTTCATCAGTAACTTTTTCCAGTTACTAAATTTCATCAAAATTAAGTACCTAAAAATGCACCTCTTTTTCAAGATTTAGACCGAATTATTTGATGAGCATTTGCTTATACGAATAACTCACATTCCTGGTAGAAACAAAAATCATCCGGAATGCTACCGGCTACCAGTAAAGCATAAGAGGATGTCAATTAATTAAAAAAGTGATGTCATGTGATGAGTACTGATGAAATTAGCGTTAAAATACGATGAGTAAACCTACCTCGTTGAGGCAAGACGCGAGGCAGTGCTCCTTTGTTGACGTGAAGAGAAGTGAATTGTCAAGATTTTTTAACATCTTATTTGGCACTCGTTCAAATGACCAGGGACGTGAACATACTTTTTCTGAAAAAAAGACCAAAAAAAAATCCATTAAGTACTGCTTTTACAATCTCAAATTACATCGTTCGCTTAAGTAGCTACTTACTTATAAACTGCCCAATAAATCACTTTATCATTAAAAAAAGTCGCCGTGGAATTTGCAAATTCAAAGAATGCACGGAGAACAATTTAAAGAGTTTAGTGTGGCTTTTAAGTACATGATAAAAGATAAAATGAAGACGTGATTCTGAGAAAGATTCGTTAAGTCCTTAACTCCAGGAAAATTATTTTAGCATGTACTTAAATCATCATTCCAAAACTTATTATCTTCCCTTTGCTACATCCGTCTACGAAATTAATTTTGCCAACTTGGAAGTTGAACGTGCTGAACATTGTTATTTGAATGAGTACTTTAAATTGTTCAAAAAGTAATTTCCGCTTTAGTTTAAAATAGTGCAATTAACTGAAATGCTGCTCCACCTTGTAATTGCAATGCAATGCAATGCAATGCAAAGCAGGACAAATTATTTTCTTACTAATTTCCGATCCTTGACATTGACTCTTCACAATTCAAAGTACTGCTCTATGAATAGGACCTGTTCCAATACTGGGCCCTTTAAGGAAGCGACTTCTGTCACTTCAAACAAAGCGTTTTAAAAAAAAGTTTTCCTTTTCATCTTTCGACGTTTGAGTACTTACATATGAAATGTAAGGGAATTAAGGGAGGGGCCTCTAACTTCCGTCTTCCCTCTGAATAGTTACATAATGATTTTTCAAATCTTTTGTTAATTTTCGTACTACCTAGGAAATGATCTCGTATGACATATAGTAAAGTACAAATGCGGATGTCGTCGTGGACGTTTCAAATAAAATCTCACCAGGATTATATGGAGGAAGATGAAAAAAATTGTATAATGGAGCATCAATGGAGGAGGTATAATTAATTCTTAAATTCGTTTCAACACAAATTCAATTTTCGTAACTTCCGGGAGCCGTGTTGTGATCCAAGACAAACGTACTCTTGTTTTAATCATCTTTCATCCGCATGCAATTATTATTTTTTGTCTTCAAAATTTAATTTAATTTTGACAGTCAGGTCAATTTTAAAAGAACTACCGGTTATTAAAAAATGACGCAAAGCAAAAAAAAAATTTTTTTTTTAAGATTTTTAATTTAAACTGATGAGAAGAAACTTGATTTAAAATATTTGGCCTGCGTAAATTGAAAATTTAGATAAGCTCGATATTGAAGTACATTAAAGTGTTTTGCAACTAAAATTAGGCAAAGTTTTAAATTGTTTTTTATAATTCATGAGGGGAAACCCTGTATCTTTCAAAAAATTAAGGTTCAGTATACAGTGAGCGCCAGGTAAAAGAGACCTAGTTTGTAGTCATCATTAGTACTACTATTAGCGGCTTCTTTATTTTCATCTTGAAGCTATTATATTTTTATTTGTTTTTCAGTTGGTAAAAGGACTGTATTTAGTAATTACGGTACAATTGAGTGAACAAACACTTTAGGCTTATGAAATTGGTTACGAGTAACATTTTTTTGTTGTAACTAAACGTGCATTTAAGTGATTTAAGTCCCCTTGATGCCTTGGAGCATCTCCCGCGTCCTTCGTCCCACTATAACATTTAAGGAGAGGTGGAAGTACAGTTAGTAAAGTATTTAATTAACGCCCCAACTTAAACCAACACTCTCCCATTGTTCCCCTCATCTTCCTTTTGTTAAATCTAGAGTACCGTATGCTAAAGGCTCAAGAATGTGCGGCGCAAGACTCGAGAGACTTCACAAGAGCTTAATTGACACGAGCCTCTCTTCTTCAAGAATGTGCGAATCGAATTAAATTCAAATTCGCCTCACTACAAAAGAGTACTGCACCGCCTGCTGTGGGTTATGGCTCCGTGCCTTTACCGACCATTCCCAATGTATGACATGAATTTCAAGGAGGCCCAATGCAATTGTAAACTTTTAATACAAAACGCATTGTATGAAATTCATTGAACTTTACCGCAAAGTACTTGACAAGGGTCCTGAAATCTTTAAAAGTAGACACTAAACCGCTCAAGAAAAAATAATCCACAATTGATTCCGCATTATAGGTTTAAGAACGAATTAGAATGATTAAAATATGGTAAAATAATATGAATAACTTTGTAGTCTTACCAGTCCGAATATGCAACTTGACCATGTAGTACATGGAGGCAGCCTTTTGTGGAACGGCGCTAGGATTATGCGCAGAAGTGTCATTTTGCAAAAGGCAAAGCGTCTCCTGAAAGGGTGCCAATGGATTGACCACGAAACTAGGAAGGATTTAGAAAAAGAAGTTATTACAATGCACTTAAACAGTTAAGCCTTATCCGCATGTCATGTATTTGGAATTTGGTGACATTGAGAAATGGTAACTACGTGTCACTTTTAGATGTCACCATTGAAAAAAAGCGTTATTAGCTAGCAATGGTCCTACCTGAAGGCAGCGGCGGCGCACTCCGGCTCCTGCCTACACCAGCCCTGACATTCGTGCAGCGTCAAATTCCGAAGTGAGTAGTAAGTGTTCCCACGGTAGTCGAGATCCGTCAACTTTTCGAAACTTGTAATTGCTGTAAATTATGCAGACAAGGTTTTAGAATTATGGGAAACTTTCAAACCTAGATATGTCAAAGTGTTAGTTAATGTCAGTTTAAACATAATGGCTCTGACATAATATGACATACTACTGTCACTGTCGTTGGGAAAAGGCATGGTAATGGCGTCATAATATAAAAAGCGCCTTTTCATACCTTCAAAAGTTGGCGCTGCCTACTACCTGAGCGTTTTAAGCGAATTTAAACAACTTTTGTTTACTTTGTTTAAGAAATTGACGGCCTTCAATAACGTCCCGCGGAGCTCGCGCGGTCGGCAGTATTAATGATAGGAGCGATGAGATATTCGAAGAAAGTGGAGGATGTCATGTTGCGTTTTTTAAAAACAAAATTGGCCTTGTTATTCGCGTGGAAAAATGAAAACGAAACAAACAATTTTGGAATAATTGATTCAGCCACGTTAATAATTTTTTTTGTCAATTCTAAACTATAAACTTATATGCGGCATGTTTTGAAAAAGAGGTTATTGGTTCTGAAAAGTGCGGTTAATAGTTAATAATTAGTTAGGGTTAAGTACTACTTGAGCTTTATTTTAAAGAATGAATTGTATAAGGGTTCAAAGTTCATAATTTGCCGTTTGGTTATGGTTTACCGGTGTCTTAGTGTAAACTTTTTTTGCAATTTAGATTCGATTAAATGGCTATATCGAGTGATAGAATTTTATAGGTTTAGCCGAAAAACTAAAGAAAATATTTTCAGTTGTACTGTATTTGATAAAGTTTTTTGCAAATTTTTTGATCGCATTTTACGATCTTTGACACTGTATTTTCGTTTCAGCGAAATTATTTTAGAATAAGTGGTAGGTACTTACCGCCTACGGAAATTATGCCAATGACTCCTAGTAGGACAGCCGATGGTAGTAATTCAAAGCCCCTTCGACGCATCTGTAAAATGTAAAAAAAATATGCAACTGAAATGAAATCTTTGAAATTTTGTGGATACCATCATTAGCGCATTAATTATACTGCATCTTAACCGCTATATTTTAGCAAATCGCCTTATGCGATGATGCACCTCGATACCCGCAATTATACCCTAATAATTTACACTTTACTCCAGTCATTAATTTACGGCTTTACTAGCCCAAAGCTTAACTCAAGTTTTGCAAAATTCTCCTTTTAAAAAAAGTTCCCTCAGGACAGAATTTTGTGGTAAATTAAAAAAAAAGAGTTCAACATGACATCATTCTGTCGCTCTACCGCCGGCAATTCTTTTCGAGAACCCTTAATTTTAATGGGTTAGAGGAGGTGTATGAGACGGTAATAATTTGATATTGTTGTACCTTCGAATACAGGTCCGTGTCATTCAACCAAAGGAAGTGGCCCACTTAAGGACTTTAAAATTAATTAGAGATCAAAGTCAATGATACGTATCAATTGAGGGGTTGAAGGCATAATTATTACTGCCATGTAATGCTCTGTCACCACCTTCGGTGTACAGTTAGGCAACAATAGTGTGCCGCAAAGTTTCCAATAATTGACACACTCATGTCACACTTAAAAACGGTTCATACACTAAATTATTGAGATCGCACTCTGTTCAAGTGGAATGAATTTTAGAAAAAGAATTTTTTGAAAAGGGAATAATAGCAAAATTAACGGCAAAGCATCTTTGTTTAAAGTTCGTCATCCAGAAAGAAGATGATTTTTTTTTTCATATAGATGAACAAGTTTGAAAAGTATTCTCTGTTAAGACTATCCCAAATTTGAAATAATTGTTATGTAAAACTATGCATAAGAGTTATGGTGGATGAGCCATTATAAAGGGTGTTGACGTGAGGATGCGTGAGATGCTGTGGTCCAGATTGCAAACTCGGAAAATTCAATTACGATTTTATTCAAAAGATGTTTTTCCGTAACGTCATCTCTTGACTTATGAATTTGAAATTAGTTGTTAATTTCCAATCGATTTAAAAAACTGGAGAGGTCATTAACCCCTTCACTCATTCTGCATCTCTGAAGGTCTAAAATGGGCTTGAAAATTAGTCACAGGCTCTTGAGATTCGGCAACTGAATGGCAAATATTTATGCATATTAATAATTTGAAGGTAATTTGACACGTTTTTTTTTGGTTCCTTTAAGGGACAAGATGAGATAAGACGTGTCATCCCATTTCCCTTGAGGGAGTCTCGCCTCTAAAAGGCCCTTGTCAAAACTAGTAGTTTAATGGACCTTAATCAATTGAGAAGTGTAAAAAAAGGGGTGTGGCTCTTGATCTGTAGGAAATGATGAGGAAGATTTCAATGGGTATACTTATGTTAGAAATTATTAAAGATCTGCGGGGCTTTTGAAAAAAAAAACGGAATGACAGGAGCAGGAGATGCCTTTAGGACCGTGTGGATGCTGACCACGGTGTGAGGATGCCATAGGACCGTGGATATTGGCCGCCGCGATGTGACATGGACTTTAAGGATTCCATTTAAATTGCTCCCTCAAGGGAAGCATCGACCTCCATACTTGCCAATTTTTCTGCTCAATTTCCACATATCCCTTTTTCCCTGGACTGTTTATACAAAAAATACAATATCAAAAAATAACAAAAGCAATTCAACTATTGTTTAAATGCATTGTTTAAAAAAAATTGAAAACAAGCGTTCAAAATTCATGCGGAACAGAGCGAAGCTTAAGTAGGGATCAGTGATTTGTAGGTTCCTACTTTGTAGAACTGCAGATTTGTAGGTTGTTCCTACAAATTCGTAGAACTGCAGATTTTTTATCACCATCATCACGATTTTGCTTCATACTATTCTTATAATTCGGCAGTAAAATCACGATGCTCTAATAGTATCCTGAATGTCAAGGTCTCATTTTAAATGCCTAAATTAATCGTGCTAGTATTTAAGCAGAGAAAATGCAAAGGAAAAGTTTATAGTTGGCACACTTAACCTGCAATTAGCACAAACGGGTCGTGATCAGCAGGACCTCGCAAAAATTACGGATACTAAAATTATTAGGACCTGTATTTCTTCGAGGCTTTTTTTTTCGAGGATCTTAAATTGATTATCGTGTCGCTAATAGACTGAACCTTTTTTGGTTTGATTTTTTTCCCTTCATTTTAGGTGACGCATTTTGGAAGAGATGAATTCAGAGGTTGACAGAACCCCGTTATTTAAAAAATGGAGATGAAGATTTGGAAAATTGAATCAAGCAATCAGAGACTGAATCGGCTGGATTGGAATTGAAGTAATAAAATTTTGGCAGACGAGGCCTTGTTCTCAGATTTTTCCTTTTAAGTGCAAGAAGTACTTAAAAAGGACCCGGAAATGATTCGTAGTTGGCAAAATGGAAATCCTGACCCAGGATTGGCTACGGTACTGTACAAAACCAGAAGAACACTTTCAATGGGACACTTCAATACTTAACCACATGAAATCAAATCCTTAAACGATTTCCTCCAACATTAGGTAAAAGGCGACATAACAGTAAAGTGTAAAGAAAGCCACTTGATTGTAACAATGTAGCGTCATTTACATTTAAACGAGAAAAATCACAATTAACGCCACTTTTCATCAGATATTGCAATAGGAAAACGAACAATTTTGCATGAGAGAGACCAATCAAAATATTGGTACAAGTATTTTTTAAACGAATGAAAATGCTTGTATGGACTTAACAATGTAGTGTAATGTGCTTCCGGAAATTAGTAATAAGCTTTTACCATCCTGGGAAAACGACAAAAACGTAAAAGGTTACTAAACTTTTAATCGTCCTTTACAATGCTCCTTGAAAGCTGGTATTCTATACCGTCCCAAAAAGAACCTTAAGTGCTATTCGTTTTTGCCATAATTTTCTTTTCAATCATCACAAATCTTACGACATAAGTATCAAAATTCACCACTCCATCAACAGCTCTACGCACATTCCTTCAAGATCAAGCAGGGAAAAAAATGAAGAGTTACAAAGAAGATCAAACATAACTGGTATTAAGTGGCCATCGATGAAGTGCGGCTTGATTTGAAAATTTTAAATCTCTAATTGACAAAGATTTACTAAAGCATATAAGTGTAAAAATTTAATTGGTGGGAAGGGGTAGTATTGTAAGATGAGGTTCCATTGGTCGATTCTGCCCAATCACCACAATTTCCTGCCATAATATTGCCATTTGAAAATTGTAGTATTGAATTTCACGAAAAACGGGATCAACTAGGTACCCGAAGCATAAAAGTAACTTTTTTTTTGGTAAAGTTTGAGTAGCATGCTGGAATGCTGTGGCTCATTCAGTTTCATGATCATCAATCCTGTCAATGACATTGCCATGTCCACTTGAACCGGCTCTTGAAAAGTGTGCGCATGGGCGTTAAATTTTTGGGCACTAACTAATAAGCTTTACTAATTATCCTTTGCACTTTCTAAGTTTCTTTTTTTAATTGTGCTTGAAAAGTGGAGACAATTTTTGATTAATTCCATTTTGAAAAGGGGAAGGACCCTTCATTAGCAAAATCAATCTGAAGCCTCCTCATTTATCAAGATGACTCGGAAGATTTTAGCAAAGGTAATTAAGAATTTTTCAAAATTTTCACCTGAACCGTCTGTCACTCCTTGACCGTATGCATAATGCATATGGACTTGTTTTATTTGGACAGATGAAATTACTCATCGAAAATATTGCATGGGGCCCTTGAGTAATTGCAATGTTAATGATCGCTGAAAGAAGCGTGATTAACCACTTCACGAACTTTGTTTGTTGTGCATCACTTAACTGGAACTTGTTTTTTATTTACAACTTCCGTTTGCATTTTTTCTAAACATAAAAACGAGCGTCTCAAATTTTATTTAAACTTAACGATAACCTTCAACTAGTCCTCTAAAATTAAACCGACTTTGACGATTTTTGTTTATAAACAGGGCGAAAATTTTACTATAAAATTTTAATGTAGTAATATTAATTTTGGGATAGTTTTTTTAAATATAAATTTCGGGGTGCAATTTTTCCAAAGAAAAGTAATTTAAAAATTATCTTTTCGATCAAAATTCTCCTCGGATTAAAAAAAAACCTTCTAAAAAGTAACGAGCCCATAAAGTTTTACAATATTTTTGAACTCTTCGGTTTAGGCTATTTTGTAATTTAAAAAAATGCCAGTGGAGAAAATGTAAGGAAGTATTTATTTGAGCATTTAAATTATTAGTGAAATAACAGCGATAATTATATCATCAACTGAATTAAAGAGCTCGCAAAGCCCAACAGCAGTGCGCAAACATTAAGAGTAATTTTCTTATGAATGAAGCTCAAAACTTGCATGAATCCTTCACAAAATTGCTTAACACCACGTCTCGACCCCATACTGCGAGGAAGCAATCCCAAGAAATTTTAAAAAATTTAGCTGCATCTGCCTTCTGCTGCAGATTGAATTAAAGATTCCTTCTACTTTTATCACGCTCATTTTAAAGATCCTATCTTCCACTTACACCTCTCTTCGTTAATGACTATATTAAATTCCCAGAAAAGCGCTTTTGCACGAGAGACTTGTGGAACACAAGGCTTCGCTTTCCGTCAGATTCCAGGTGCGTCGGAGCAAACAAGCTGCTTTTAAAAAAATGCGCCACTAATTTAAAAAAAAAAAGATGACTAGGAAAAGGCGGGTGGGACAGCAATCAACGCAGAAACTAATTTTCCAGACGATTGAAGGTAAATTACGGCCCATTTTCGCGGACCCTTCTTCGCGGAAGACCCTTATTATAGAGGGTCAATGACTGACCTCCAGCGCATGCGAATTACAAATTTGGATCAAAATGGCCCACCTTCAGAAAATTGGACAGTTTCAATTAGGAAGGGTGTAGCATTACGCCTTTGCTTCCTTTCAATTTTCCCAGAATTATTTTGCCGGTCGTCGCATAAATATCAGCACACAGGTAAAAATTATTACAGGTAAATAAGAGGAATGCGGAATGAGACACAACTTCCAGTAATAATCGTTTTACCTCTTCATCCGCCTCAAAAGTTTATTACTCTTTTCTATATACTTTACGTTTTCTCTGCAGCGCGCACAACTCTAAAAAAGTTATAAGCCATTAGGATCTCTCAAAATGTCAGGTAATAATGGCAGAGGGATGACAATGACTTTGTACGACGACGGAGGGAGATGCAAATCTTATTGCAAACTAATCTTTGGTTAGATTTACCACGGTGGCTGCATTCCGCCTCCATCAAAACTTCCTTGCTTTTTAAGAGGGATGCGCCGCGGCGAGTCACTTATTACAAAAGTTCTCAGAAAAATCTTGTCACCTCAAAAATACAAAATACAGAAAAGCCGAAGACGCTTTATTGAAAACAAACGGAAAGACCAGTTGCGTCTTACGTCCGCTAAAAAACCGCTACCGAAAGGTAAGAAGAATAAAGTGGAATTCAAATATGGGCCTGATATAAACCGCAAATAGCCGCACGGTTTTTGAATACATAATTTGCTCTCATCCTGTGATTTTGGATTGTAAACATGATTTTTCTAAACATGGATTTTGTTTAACTTGAATTGTGTTTAACATGTTTAGATTGAATATTTCACGTTCGTAAAAAATGGACAGTAGCAGGATGGCTCACAGCTTCCTGCCAGGACAAAAGACCGTTCAGCTTGATTAATCGCTTCTAATGGACTTCAAATTAGTCATACGATATGCGCGTTTGCGCACGAGCTAACAATACTAGTAGTGGCAAGGATTTTTCTGTGTACGGAAGCAAATATCTGGATTTCAAAATTGTACAAAATAGATCTAACAATACTACTTAACTAAAAAAAAATAATTAATCTTGTTTGTCAAAAATGTTAGTCTTTAGATTTCAAGAGAATAGTTGTTGTTGTTTTTTTTGTTTTTTTAGTGGTATTTTAAACCAAAACCTTGCAAGGGACTTAATACAAAAATGGCTTAAGGATTACTACCAAAAAAAATTGGCCAAATTACTCTTTTAGGAAGGTATTAAATCCCATGCGCTCTTATTATTCATTTTTACCTGTAAATTAAGGGCTTCATTGCTTCAAGCACTCTTTCTGTATTCTTATTACTACACATTTGGGTGCTGAAAATTGATCTTAATTCCTAATAATTTAGGGAAGCTAATGGAAGCCCTCTAACTTAAACGAGTCTTTCAGCCTACGTGAAAAAAAAACGGAAGAAACATACCTTGGAGGTTGGATGTAATTAATGCACGAAATCTCCGATCAACAGCTTTTTTTTGCGCAGTATCACCACAGGCGATTTAAAAAAAAATGCTGTTCAAACACAAAGTTACCGGATTGAAAACTCCGAGACTGTTTAGCTATTCTTGAGCTTCATAACCACTTCACCGAAAATGTGGAGTTGTCGTGCAACTGGGATTAAGCTTAGCGCTGATTTTGATGTTAGAATGCTGCTCAAGCGGTTGAGCTGTTCAATGTCAAGGCCTCGAAGGATGGCTGCTGACTGAAGATGTGAGTTGAGAGGCTGAGAAATTATATCATCGGAAGAAGGAAGGCAGGTAAGGGGAGGATCGGGCCAACGTCTTCTGACAAGAGCATCTCCCAGGTAAAATACAGGTAAAATACAGGTAAGATTCTGTTCTTGCAAATCTTGACTTAAGAGCATCTTCCACCACCAAGATTCTGCTGCACTTACGACTTCAGCATTTTTGGTTTCGATGCTCACTTCCTCCAAAAGCGTTCCTACGATCATCCGCAATCACAAATCACAATCAAAATTACAATAATACCCAGGTAATGATTTGAGTTATGCTAATTGAAGAAGGCACATTTAAGCTGATCAAAGATGATGCTGAACAGTTATGCGAAAAAAATAAAGGAGTGGGGACGTATTATGCAGAAAAGCAAACATTTATCTCGAAATGGCTTGTAACGGGCTTGTTACAAATCTTGCTCGTTGTATTTGTAGTGCATTGGATCATCTTTGACAAATTAATTTGCACAATACTAATATGATCCCTTAATTAACACCCTCAGGAATTTTAAGATCACCTAATACAAATGTATTTAGGCAATGATTAAGAACTCCAATTTGCGCTAAAAGCCCTTAACACTGTAGGAAGTAAGATTAGATCATTTGACTGAAAAATTACTTGTAATTAGTTATGTTAAAATGGATTGTAAACGGGGTGAGTAATTAATTACACTAAAATAGGCAAATTATTTAAACAAAAATGCACCAGTTAATTGTTTGAGTGGCCGACAAAAAAATTACTTTAGGTTTATGCAAAAATTAGCGTATGTTAAAATTTATTAGGTTTGAAATAGCCTACTACTAGGAGAAGTGAATAAAAGGAAGGAATTGTCTTATTACAATTAATGTTTGTATTTTATGCTAAGAAAAGAGGCAAAATAGCATCTGCTTTGATTTTAAAATTCGAAAAAAAAAAGTGGAACAGAGTTCCATTTTTTGAGATGAAACTTTTGATTGTCACTTTTAAGACTAATGGACTAACTAACAATGGGATTGAAATTTACTATTGAATGTTCTAGTTTTAAATTAAGTGCCTCTTTGGAGCGTGGTTTATTTTTAGTGTTAATATCATGTTAATTTGGAAATGATGACCAAGGGCCCGGAACGGAAGATCTAGATTTGGCCTAGGTCGGGCCATTGTGAGCGACTGAGCGTGGGAGTTGGACTCAAGGGCAAAATTAAGGACGGTCGGACAACGTTAAGTTAGTAATTGGCTCAAATGTAATCTGCATGCATCTGCCTCACGGAGATCTTCCTAAGATGTTATTGTAACAGTTTTCGGCAGTATTTTTGGTAGGAAGCATATGTGGAAGCATACAGCATCTTCTGTCTCCTGGGCTTGTTCCGGTTCACGGCTTTCAAAACAGTTAAGAACTTTGGGAAGAAACCGCAACTTTTGCAAAATCCTTATTAATGACTTGTGCTCGAATTCACTTAAAAATTATTTTCCAACTTGGGTAATAGCCCCCTCTTTACATGTTACATGTCCATCAGAAACTA
>VYYI01003024.1:0-13195 GCA_021029175.1 Bilobella aurantiaca | reverse complement strand
GAAAACCCAGGGGCCGCCGTGTTGTTGGTGCTGGAAGGAAAATACATATACAAGTCCGGACCTGCAGCATGTACTATTCTACGCATATGCACTGAGTTACATGATCAAATTGGGAATCCAGTGCACGGGTTAAATCCCATTAAGCCCATCAAGTCCAAAAACATACATTCAGTATTCACTTGATTTCCCCCACAGTGCTCCACCACCACCGCAATCCAGCTAGGAGGACTGAGCTGCTATAATGTTACGTTAATATCTCATCATCCTACTTGCGATATTTTCTCAGAGAAACTTGATGAGATTCTACCTACCCCTAACGATTTGTACATGTCCGTTAGTCACCTTGTGTACATATTGTACTTGTCGAGTGCCAATATTACATTAAGGGCTGTGCAGAGGGAACTACAGTAGACCCAGAGAGAGAGAGAGACAGAAGAGCATGGATTCCGCCAAGAGATACGGCTGGATCGTGATGAGGACTTTTTAACTCCACTCCTGCTCTTCCTCCCTCTATAATGGTTTATTACATGATGATCTTGGAAATCGATAAATGATGACCTCATTGCATGTTTTCCCATCCTAAATGAAATGCCTCTGTATGGAGGAGCAGAAAGCAGCAGCCACCTTCCACGAAGGGCCGAAACATAGCTCACATATACTCCCCGTCTTTTTACAGAAATACACGGCATACAAACATACATACCGTATTATTTTGTACACCACAGTCAAGTTCAGTGGGTAACCTGACTTAGGGAGATTTTTAACATTGGCGAGCGTGACGAATTATGATGGGCCATTTGGATGCGCACTACTGCGGCTCCAGGCTCTCCAAAACACATTTTGTCCACCTTCTCTCATCCTCCTCACAATTCAAATATTAATGGGCTTTTGGATTTATAAAATTCCATTTCCACTCACTCCTACCACCACTATCACGGTGTCATTGAAAGTGCGGTTGGAAGTGGCTTCACGTCGCAATTACTTCTGTACCAGATTAGATTGAGATTGATTCACCATCTACATCAACAGTATGGTCTTCCTCATCATAGGATAGTCAATGCTCATATAGTTCCAGGTTGAAAAAAGTGAGGAATACAGGATGCTGACCGCGCAAACAGTTATGCGTGTTGACATTGTCTTACACCGCTGACGGCGGTGTGTGTGTGTGTGTGTGTTTGTTTGCGAAGGCAGAGTAAAAGGCAGTCCGTCAGAACGTGGCAGGAAATTTCAAAGGGGTAAATTCATTGGTTGACATTGTAAAGGAAATTTAAATTTTCAAAGCAGCTCACATTAGCTCTGGTTTAGCTCTCGGCTTCTCGCTGAGTGCTGGGAGGATGCTGCGTATTACCGTTTCCGTGGCCATCGTCACTGACAGACGGAAAAAATGACAAGTTTTTTGAATGGACAGCGGTGGAGGCATAAGTAGCCGATGATGGCGTGGCTCTGTATGCTAATCATATGGTTTTTACACTTTTTGGCAAAGAATTCAGATGAAGACCAGTCAGCTCACACATACGTCTCATATCGGAGTATACGCACGGAGGAAAATATGATGATTCTCTGCAGCTATATAATGTGTCGTTGGACGCGGAGAGTGAAGGCCTGCTCATTATTCGAACTCTGCTGTTCTTATTTCTGGAATAAACTAACTTGGTAGAAAGGGTCTGAGTGAGAACCAGATTCCTGAAAAGAGGAAACAGGAAAGCCACCACCTCCATTTCGTACTACACAGAGGACAAGGCTAAGCACGCAGTCGGGAGGAGTGCGCGTTTACTTCAGCTACCTTCATTCCTCGATTAAAAACAAAGCTTGAGCATTAACTTTAACGTCGTGTTCATTATGCAGCGTCAACTGTATCCCAGTTTCCATATTATGTATATGTATATGTGTTATGTACACGTATACATATACAGACTACAGAGAGAGAGAGCTAGGTAATGCAATAGCTTTTAGGTACAACTTTTAGGAACAATGTGGTATTTTTACCTGTTGCTGCAAAATCATGCCAACTCCAACGTACGTAGGTTATACCTGTGATAGCGACCGAGTTGCCACTACCACTACTGAAATGATGAGCAAGCCAATGACGGTGCGGCGACGAAATTGACGGGGAAAAAATCCAAGGAAATAAAGTCAAACTGAGAGAGGTAGAGAGTCAAGAAGAGTCTCCTTCTCTCTCTTCGTTCCTTTCCACATATAGCCGAGCATGCATACCGGCACAAATACATCCACACGAACACCCTGTCTCAGCTGTCTTTAATCGGCTATCCTCAACCCTCGTGAATGAAACTCTGTGAGATAGGAACTCCATACTTTTATATGCTACGCGACGACGTCTCCTGAAGTGAGGACGTGATTTTTCCTGTACTTTTGACGTTACATTTATGTGGGTGAAAAGTGGAGTCAGTTTTTTTAATAAACTGTCCCATTATTACCTTGCACCCCACGAAAGTGCCGTAGCCTAAGGTGTAGGCAACAGCACGGTAGCCCTAGCACTAGTGGGGCATTTCAGTAGTAGGGAGGGAATGAGCTTAAAGAGTTCCATTATAACAACCAAGCCTAGATTTCCTCCGTAAAAAAACTAATGAAACGAAGCCAGAATGTGTATGTGTGGATCCAAAGGATGTTCCCTCCACCGTCCTCCTCACTCTCTGTCTCTGTCCATATCGTTATTGTTGTAAAATTGAGGATCTGAATTGGAAAAGGGCCTGGAGCCAAATTCCAGATTAAGCAGACTTGATATGCAACATAAAAAAGACCAACCGGAAGTCATGATTACGCACTGCCCCCTCTGCTTCTCACTAGCTCTGAAGGAGCGTGTGCATAAGATGAGCTGAGAGCGAGGCTATATCTCTATAACTGACGGGAGCACATTCCCCACGGTTACATGAGCGCACGTATCACGTTGTGGCTGAGAGTGCTGGAGGAAACCCTTGTCACACCTGATGTATGTAATGTAATATGTAATGTATGGAAATATCTCTTGGTGGATCCGAGTCCTCACAAATCTGTACATGTACAATATCTTTGGCTATGCAGCGAGCTCGAATGACTCTCCAGGATCTGTGTTTTTCAGAGGGAAAACTGGATGTTCTTTACGCTCATGTGTCTCTCCGCAACCGAATTGGCATGATAGTGCCTTACACACTCCAAACTTCCCACCAACTCTGGAAGGTCCGCGTATGATAATCCTTGATGAAGACTTATCCACGCGAAGGTAGGATAAACATGTATGAATGTTGTTCCAGGTCTCATCCAAGCCGCATCAATGGAGGAGCGAACGTGACGATGGGGAAGGAAGAGGGAGTCTATTTCTGATGTTGTCAGAGTTTTAGACGCATCCAGAATTCCTTGTACGTCAAACGACATACTCTTAAATGGGACTATTTAGCTGACCACTACTTAAAACTATACAGGAGAAAAGACTGAAAAGTGTCGTGAACGACGGAGGACGACGACGGAGCAGTTATCACTGCTGTAAGTTAACATTTACGGTGATGCGGCGATAAAAAAAAGTTGAGACTTCCTGTCGTCGTCATAGTTTGCCGTCCTCCTACGGCTTGCCTTACAGTCATGTAAGCATTAAAATTAGATCCACAGGATTCCAACCATTCTCCCTTAGTTTCTTTTCCTATAAGATCCTTGTAGCTTCATTTATATGGCTGCTCCACACTCCTCTCCCTGTCATATTTCATTTTTCTGTTGTTATGCATTTTTTCTGGAAAATCTTGTCGCACGGTGAAGACAAGGTACGAAAATGATGATGATCATCTTTAAAACTCTCCCGTGTGCAAGTATTTATTGTTTTCTGTCTCAAATCCCACCTAGTCCCCCTCCCGCACTAATCCCTCTGTCTAAAATCTTCTCCGTCCAGGTGCTCACTGTGAGTCAGTTCACGCCGCATTCTCTGACGCTAGCCCGGAGTTGATGTGTATAGGGAAGACATGAGTCGGAGTTTCTTCTGTTTTTTCAAAGACGACTCACTCATGTCTCCCGAAGTTCCTTTGTTTGCCCTAATCTAATAAAAGGAGGAGAATGCAGGGGGGATGATTTTGTTAATCTCAACCTGATGAGAACAACACCAGCGGAGCCCTTATTCCTTCCAGTCAGTTCGTTTGATTAGGAAGCCCACACGCAGGTTAGAACCCATTGTGTGGAGAGAAAAGCATACACAACAAAGTCTGAAGTTCATATCAATTTTGATAATGCCGGATTAGTCCACTAAAGAACAGTAAAAGCGTCCAGAAGGCGGTTTGGACTACTTATACAAAAACTTACATGTCCCGTTTGATTTTCAACTGTTTTCCCTGAGAATGCCTTCCCATGTCCTGGAGATGGCGTATTATGCATGCAAGCATAACCCGGCCACTGCGGGCACTTTGTGTGGGCTTTCACATGCACAGGGCAGATGACACTCAAAGTGAATGCCGGAAAAGGTTCATTCATGAGCCGTTGAAATGTTTTGACGTGTGTAAAAACTGTTTTTAATTTCAGCTTTAGTAAATTTGACATTCTTTGCTATGTCGAGTGAGTTGGAGGAAAGTGCATGCAGCTTATGCAACTAGGAGATTTTGATACGGAGGAGAGAATTTAGATGATGAAAACATGGGGGGAGACAAGGGAGAAGTAGATGAATCCTTTTACTTTGGTCCCGAAATTAGTGAAGACGTCCCCAAAGTTGTTGGGAAAATGTGGAAAGGACGAGAGGATGACTGTAAATAAAAGTCATGCGTTCGTTTATGAGGTTCCGTTGTGGATTGTCTCCGTGGTCCTAGTCGTGCATTCCACATAGTGGTGGTAGTTACCCGGCAGCAGACAGATACCTTATTTTAGAGAAGTGACGACTAAATAGAGGCAGGGGGAGAGGAGAGAAAGACCGAAGTAATGGTAAGAACAACAATTGTTTTAACATCTTCATTGCCTCCCATGGGGTTTGATGTTGAATAAAAATACTTATCTTGGTAATTCCTTCATCTCTGTCCCTCTCCCTCCCCTTCTGCCGTCTATCTTATTTGCTGATTCATTCCACTAAATTTCTTTACTTTATTCCTCCTTCTCTCTCACAACCCCGTCTTGTTATTTCTCATGCCATTTTCTGAGTGAGAGTATATGTATATATATTTATATGTGTGTGAGTGTTTGTATGTGCATGACCATCCGAGCCACACAACAAAGTCAAAGCTAATGGCGAAGGGGAGGAGCAAAAAGTGAGCAGTGTCAATGTCAGGAAGTATGAATATGAATATTTTTTATCTTTTCCGAAATTTGGGTTTATGTTTGTGTATATGTTAATGTTTGATTTTTTTTTGTGATCACTATATAGATGTGGATTCAGTTTTTGAAGAAGATTCATCATCATCCGTCCGGGGCCTGAGACGTGGGAGCATAACACGTTTTTTTACATGGACCATAGAATGATTTTACTGTTGAATACAGGTGTTGGGAAAGCAGGAAGGATAAATTCACGGATTAGCCGTGTGCGTTCATTTACATAATACGAGCAAAATGGGGTAAAAAATTGTCGGTGCTAAAAGACTGGTCGGAATCTGTCTAGTTCATGTTACAACTCTTTTTGTATCCTCATCTCCCCCATGCCTCTACATTGAACTTTTAAACTTGAGTCTTCCTTTCGTAGGTTTCGAACAAAGCGGATCAAAGGAGGGCTGCTAATCGTCAGAACAAGAAGGGAAGTGAAGACGGTACCTGTCCGTGGATATGCATGTACCGTACACACCAGCTGAGATGGAAAAAACAAGTGGAGAAACTATATGCATCAGTTTGAGGCAAATCTGAGATGGAGTTAACGCATCTTTGGGAGACGCCGATGGGTTAGGAGAAGGATGGAAGGACGTAGCATAGATGCATGATATGGGAGGTGAAGGAAGGGTAGGTGGAGGAAAGTTCTCTCTCTCTCTCTCTCTCTCTCTCTCTCGTCACATCTCTCCCAGTTTCTGTGAGCAAAGTTGTTGGATTGAAACAGATTTGTAAGGATGAGTTGGCGGATTGTTTCATCAAAAAGTGAGGACTTTTTGAGAATTGGAAAAAAATTGAGGAAAAAGATCATCAATTGGGATCCGATATTTCCCACGATTAAATTTCTCACGCAAAACAGCCGCAACAGGAGACACCTTCAGCTAGGAGTGCATTATTATGATGAATATATGCATGGACCTATTAGCCAGGATACATATATATATATATATATATATGTATATATATATGCATATACATATGGAGCGAGGTACACGAAGCCGCACAGAGAGTTGGTGCACACAAATTTAATTTCAGTGCTCAGGCTTCCCCTCCCCCTCCCCCGAACTTTTTATCCAATATTACAGCCGAGCCGACAGTGCCAGTGCCAGGAGAATAGGAGGAAGAAGACTGAAAAGTATCACCTCTGTCTCCTGTCTCGGCCGTCTCCATGGGCTCATCCGGCTCGATATATACGCACCTGAAGTTCACACACTGTGTCGTGCAGGGATCCCGTAGTCAGGTATATATACCTTTGCACAGATTGTCTTATTACCATCAATAACCTATTTCTCTATTGAAAAATTGAAAACCGCTTTCTATTCTTCTCAACCATGGTGTAACACGGACTCGTTCCAAGGGTTAATCCGTTTCGTTAAACCTCTTAAAATTTCGCCAAGAATTCTCATGACTTTTTTCCCTCGCCTTTCAACTCCTCCTGCTCCCTTTCCTCACCGCACCACGGCTGGCCACATTGAAGGGGGATACCAAGAGCAAGAAGGCCCGACAGGCACACGGCAAGATAATTTCCTCCTCTTATCTTGTCCATAATCAATTTTTTCCCACTCTTTTTCTGTATGATTATCCACATTCTCCTGACAAGTTTTCCCTCCAACCTGAGTGTCTGCCTGACGTATGCGTGGTCCGTTATCCAGCAGATTTACTGGTTCTCCCGTGCAAATCAGGGCAAAGTTCGTTACTTCAGCTATCGTAATGGAGAGTAGTGGGTGGGAGCTTGTGCCTTTTACTCAAAAGGAATGAGCAACAGTTGTTCTTGCCGTTGTCTTGTCATCCCCCTTCCCGTTCTCTTTGACTTTCGAGCCACTACTTTCAATGCAAATCCATGCATGGGAAATTTAGGGAGCTTACTTGGCTGTCCGGCTAACCTTCATCACTGTGGGTGAAACAGGAGGAGTGCATACAGGCGAGCAACAAGTCGGGAAGTTATTACAAACGAGGGGGACACGGATAGCTACAGAAGGTATGTAGCGTAATGGAACGCATACAGGGTCCCTCCACAACATTGGGAAGTGCAGGCCTCGTCAATGTTCTGTAGATGCTAGATGTTGTTTAGGATTTTCTGTTATGATTCTGTTTCTGAATCCTACGGTGTGTGTGTGTGTGGAGAATATACATGTATGGAGGGTAGTTGTAACAATCAGCGTTATCATGCAAAATTATTTTCGTATTGGTTTGTTCCTTCCCATATAGGTGAAGTCAGCTGGGTTGTGTGTGCTGCTGCTGGTCGTCGTACACTTTACTACTCTGCCCTTCCGTGGCTATATCTACTACGCTCAGCAGTGGTCGTGCGGAGAATCGGAGAACGACGAAAATAATAATTAGTCTACCGGATGTCTCTTTTATTCTACTGCCCTGCTATTTCCGGTTCATTTTTTTATACTCAAGCCAAAAAGATCCTGTATGGTCAATCGTGTAGGCTCTGTATCCCATGCTGTCGTCGTCGTAATCAGACATTGCCATACACATGCACGGCAACTCGTCTGCACATACTCTGTGTATAGTAGCGTCAAGTGCTCTCGACGATGCGACGGTTAAAGTTACCACACAAACCTCTCTATGTTTCTACCTGTATCGAATCTGTACCTGTGCTCTGTCAAAGCTAAGAATTGTTTGAACGGGCGGAGGCCCTGTTTCCAATCCTGTTTCACTATAAATAATAACATTATTTCCATGTAAAATATGTCTCTTGCATCCATGCTTGTTCCCATATGTACATACATCGTGGGTGTTCACACCGTATCCTCCTATATGCACACACACACAAACACATGCATACATCACATTTGTCTAGCCCAGCCTATTTGTGTTCTAATTGTAGCAAAATAGAATCAAATAACAATTTGTCATTCGCATCCAGTCTTGAAGGGGAAGTAGGTAGGTGCTGTAGCACATGCTAGGGCTTCACACATTTGGACTGATGAGTTCCCCAAAGTATTTCCCATGTGCCTCCGGGACCCCGCATCAGCTTGGAAGCTCGCAGTGCAACCCTGCTCTAATAAAACGAGACAAACTACCACTACGATTATTATTATTATTATTATTATTATTATTATATGCTGGGAACGGGACTAGCCGCATAAACCCTCCCCCACCCCGTTCCAGTTTCGAAGTGAATCGATCAAGCTCCAAGGTTAGAACAGGTCGGTACAACTGTAAAAACTGGAGCTGACGAACAACATAAGACTTAAGCTTCTGTCAGGGAGCTGCAGTATGCAGCTAATTGTGAGAACGCGAGGGTGAGGGAGTGAGCATAGAGAGAGAGAGAGAGCACATAAATGCTGAGGGAGGCGAGATGGTGATTCCAGGAAACAGTTTTTTTCTTTCATCCCATGTGCAACCTTGTTTCATGGGTGAATCACACAGACCGATCACAGGGAACTGGCAGAATTGACGGAAAATATAATTATGAGGTGCATAACTGGATGACCTCTGCCGTTGATTTGTTGCGGGTTTGGAGCGTAAAGTGTATCTGGAGCAAGATGACAGTAACTGTCACTCCGTAGGTTTCTATAGCGTCATAATGATGGAGGAACATGATTTCAAGCGATAATTAATTACGACCAGCGGGTGACGATGAGGATTCTGATGGAGAGTAGATTTTTTTCAACCGCATATATGAAGAACAGGAGGCCTATAAGGGGCTTTTCTCGCGAGAACAACTTTGCGGGTGAGAATTTTACACCGTTGAGTGCTGGATGATCAATTTAATTCACTTTTTCCTGCCGGCCTACTGATGTGTATAGTACTCTGACTGAGACCATTTTCTGTATATATATATATTATCATTATATGGGCTACGAAGTACAGTTGGATAAAATAACTCACGTTTCTTCTTCGCCTCCTGGTCGTTGTTCGGAATGGTCTGAAGGATGGGACCGCCACCACCGCTGCCTACGTTCGTCATTCCTTCCATGCTGCTTATCATCCTGAAATTAGTTAGATACATATAGAGTCAGTCTTGAGCATCATGTGTCTGACCACTCACTCATTCGCGTTCGATCTAGCGCAGAGTGGAGCACAGGCATACGGCGGCGGTGGTACAAAAGTAATTACTCCACTGCCCGCCGCAATCATCAGGATTTGTTTCGAAATATTCCATACTCTATAAAGCTCACTGTCACTGCTGTAACTTAAAACTGGGATGTAAAAAAAGCGCTGGTGGCTGCTCCAAGCATAGTTGGCAGTAATATTGTTGCGGAAATGGGATGGATAGATGTATATGTGTTAGTATCCTCTGTGAGTAACCTGTAGACCTGTGCTATGTGGCGTAAACCGTAATTTGAGGAGGCAAAAAAGTGCCTACAGCCCTTGAATGTATGGTTGTTGCAAAAATAAATAACATCATTCTACACGGCCCTCTGCGACACTCGTCGGCTCCTATCCACATAAAACAATGGCCGAAGATGGCTTTTCTGCCCGTCAGCACATCCAAAATGTTACCCCCTCAAGTTCGAGTCATGTGTATACATATTTATATAAATTTATATGCGGCAAAGCCGACGTCAGCAGAACCACACTCTCGGCCATGATTCAGGCGGATTCCGTCAGTGACGAATGATGAAGTAAAAAATCCAAGAAAATTGCTAAAACAAAAACTGTATTAGCATTCGTCATTAGCCATTTAGACCGCCTCCCAGCCATGGCCGTCCTTACACTCGGCGTGGAGGTACAGTAGGGCTCAAAACTACACTCCTGATTCCGAGTAAAAACGCGGATAAATTGACAAATGTGTGTACACGCCTGTGGGGAATAAGTCGTTTGCACAGTCCCTGCCCAAAACATGCATCACCACCACCTGTATACCTCTACCACTAGTATCAGCAGCGACAATCCCACATTTTTGTTGTCTATAGGCATATAAGCCAAGTTAGTTCGCAGAGGCTGAGCTGAAATTAACCATAGAACAGGAGAAGGAGGAGGGGGTAAAAAAGGTGCAATGAAGGAAAACTTAAGTCTGGCGAGGAGCGATGAGGATGTTGTATGTGGAAGAACAAAGTTGACAAAAATTTCCTCAGCCGTTCCGTCTCATTCGTTCCATAACTGTTTTGCTAAGACTTTGAAACTCTCGGAAGCGTTTTTTCCCTCCCATCCGTCTCTCCGCCATGATTCCGATTACCTCACTCATTCCTACAACTATCTATGCACACATGAACACTCGTAGGCACACATAGTGCCACTGTATGTTCAGCATTAGCAACGGCGAGCGCCCCACATGTGTGCTGTTGCTGATTTTCATTCCTATATCTCTAAAGAATCTCATCATTCATTGCAAATCCACCTGGCTTCCCAAAAATTTCTCCGTAGTGCTAAAGGCTAAAGACGACAAATTGATTATGTCCACCAAGTCCATGTTTGCGCAAGGGATAGATGGAGTATTTGTGTGAGGAAAATGCCGGTGGTGTGACGATGCTAGCCATATTGTTGGCAGTGGCTCTGCGAGAAGCTCACATATTTTATTTTCCCTGACCAGAGAGTAAAATAATAAATGCTCCTAAAAGTGCAATTGTTGTGACCATTATTTGAGCTCTGAGCTAAAATTTAGGGCTTCAGCATACGCTCCTGTTGCAGTGGGGATATAATCATGACTATCTTCAGGTGTATATTAAAGACCTGAAGGAAAATCTACGGCGAGAAAATCTCTGATCAGAGCAGGTAAATAGCAATGAGGATCACAGCACGCACGGTGCTGGTGGTACTTTTTATCAAGAAAACACACACTGATGTGACTCTGTGTGAATACAAAATTACGTGATCGAGCCAGCAGTCGTCGCATTACCCCTTTTGGGACAATCAAACTTGGAGAGTGGAGCACAAACTTCTTTGAAAAATCAACTCCAAAAAAGAATTCCCAGTTCGTCCTCCTTCATTCCCGTCCTCTTCAGTCAGGTACAGTTTCCTTCCTTGTGCGTCTGTGTGTGTGTGTGTGTGCGTGTATGTGTGTCTCCGTGCATATGGGAGTAGATTTTATGGAGCTATGGATATTTAGATACGACGATGCAACACTGTCTATTGACTCTGTCTACAGTATAAAGGCGACAATTTTATTCTACTCTCCACTACAAAGCTGACAATAATCTTCCGAGCTCATTTTCATTCACACCATTTTTTCTCATCTCACAAAAATAATAAACGGAGGATCCTCGCTCGCACTCCCTCATACAAACACACTCACACGTTTACTGCAACACAACAGCACCATACAAGTTCAGAGACAGCGATGAGTATCTTGCCCACATTACCACAGCCCATCGTGGGCACACCGTCACGTGCTCCCCAAATAATTATTATTACCTCCCGAAACTCAGGTAAGGGAAGCTCTTTGCACCACTGTTCACCCCTCCAGCTCATGCAGAGGCCCTCCATACGGTCCTAACTGTCGTTCTACCGAATCCATTAAACTGCCCCCTTCTGAACCACTCTTTTCAACAAAACAAAATCGCCCCCCGTTTCCTTTCGCTCCGTAAAGATCCCTCCATGTGGTTATGCTGGCCACAAGTTACCGCTCCACATAGGAGATATGCGTGGGCTCGCGCGGGTTGCAAATTGGTTCAAGACCGTAAGGAAAGTACAAGATTGAAGAAGGGTGAAAGAGAAAGGTGCCCACATGGTGAACTTATGCTCAAGCCGTGCACTTGTTGGGGGTTGCTGAAGGAGGAAGACTTCGTGACGTCAATGACAGACGTTTCTGTGGTTGGTATGAGGCCGCAGATTTTTCCTATAGTCAAATAATTGGCATTGTATGTGGCGTCAGCCGCGTGCTTTACCCTCAACTCAATGCGAACTGGTATTCTGTGTAGGTACAAGTTCAAGGTAATCGTATAGGTAAACGTCTTGGCCACTATCATCACTACTGCCACAAGGGATGACGTTCTCTCCTCTCAGCTAGAATCCGCCCCTGTACCCTGGCGCACCCGAGTTGAAATAGACACCCTTTCAATGAAATGAGCATTCATTAACGGGAAAAAAGGAACTCATTAAGGGATTTTCTCTGATTAAATTCGCTTTACGCTTCCTCATATATAAACAATGTCGGGACGTCAAACACTCGTTCCCCTCTTTGTAATTACTCACTAAATCATGCTCAACCTGCTGACAGTTTGCGAGTGTCATGTTTGTGCGTGTGGGTACGTCAACATGGGTACAGGCTGGCGGACTTACAAATCGCAACGGGGCACAGGTGTTAGTTGCTAAATCTTTGTGTCCACCTTTGTTCGCTTGTAAAGGCACACTCACTATACTGGCTGGGATTCGGAGGGTGTGGGAGAAAAAAAGAATCCAATAAGGCTCTCTGTCTATCTGTCTCTCGGAAGAAACAGCTCGTATGGGATGAGGATGTTGGTGGTGGAAGGTGGTGATGAAAGGGAATAAAAGTTATAATTACTTTTGCGGAAAGGCGGTGAGCAGCGGGTCCACTACTTTTTCCCTTCTCAATATTACTTGTTGTAACTCTCTCTCCCTCTGTTCCAGCCCCTTCTTTTTACCATAGAATCATACTGATTTCAATAAATTCGTAGTCTCTAAGTCTCCGAACTACTGATGATGATGACGTTTCAGCTTTGCTACGATGGGTATACCGTTTTTGTGTACGTACACACACATTGTGCACATACAATGTGATGCGAGTGAAGGATGCCCTGTTGTTATAGTATAGAGAGTAGACGACGGTAGTGTATGGATGAGACGATGGCGGTAAAATCATGGTCACAATATGAGAGCTAATGAGATTTTTGCATATTTCCTCACACTTTATATACGGGGAAGGAGATTTTCATATGAAGTGGTGACACTCAAATAAAGAGTATGACTCAGGTGTTGCCCCTACTCTGTGATGTAAAGTGTAGAGACGGCTGCTACTACTACTGCTATTGCTACTACCACTGCTACTACTTCCACTACCACCACTGCTCCTGCCATTACTCCTGCT
>VYYI01003023.1:0-13198 GCA_021029175.1 Bilobella aurantiaca | reverse complement strand
GGCCGAGTAAATTACAAAGACCCCCACGTTCCCCCGTGAATATGCTGTAAGAGGCCTGGGACAAATGTCTCGTCTTACCCCGTACTCAGTCAGTCAAGCCGCTACGCGCAGAGGGTCGGGGAACTTTTCCATAAGAAAAATTGTCCGCATTTCTGGTCAAAGGTTATTCAATAAATAATTCTCTAAATAATAGTTATCTTGAGTAGAAGCGTGAGGAAAAACAAGCGTTAGCTCGCCATCACATCACAGAGTCAACAAAGGCTCATTGATGGGGCCACCTTTATGGGAACTCACATTATTCATCACTTCCACCCACCAAGCGCGCACACAAGCTATGATTATGGCACAATATTAAGTACAAGTATTATCCCCTTAACACCCTCACACACGGCGGACGCCTGCGTAGAGCTGTGTAATAGTGATTATGAAGGGGGCCCACGATGAGAATAATATATATACACACACACACACACACACACACGAGGCTTCCACAATGGATGAATGGACATATTGGTTTAAGGTCTTTCCCCAATGAACGAGGATCACGACAACAACGACGATGATTCAAGATGCAGCCTATTTAGTCGTCTCACTATTTACACAACCTCCCTGTCCATTGTCTTGGGGACAGGAGCACATTGGCAGCATAATCAAATCATTACAGCCTGTGTTGTTTGCACTAACTCAAGCCAACTATTCTTCAGTATACCCCCATTCCCTTTCCACGTAGTAAAAGGGATGACTGATAAGTGTGTACCGTGATGATAACCCACGTAAATCACTCGTCAAACCCAGAGTTTAAGCCTTCACTTAGTATGCTGTAAGCCTCTGAGCCAAAGTCAACACTCTCCACTAAACTGTTCGTCAAGAGGGGATGAGCTCAAGTCCGCGTTCAATGAACGTCAGGAGAAGCCCGCACAGCCACATGTGCAGAACCATACACACGACTTCATTCAGGAAATGGGCCGTGTGCGCCAATACTGAAAGAGTGCATACTCATGTATGCACTCGTGTACACAGCATCATATGGCTCGCCATTCATGACATACGTAATGCTATGGCCTCTTATGGTTGCACACATTGTGTGTATCCGTGAACGTGTGTGTGTGTGTGTGTGTGTGTGTGCGTGTGTGTGCTCCGCCTAACAAGCACTCAATCGTCATACCAATATCACTTTACGGTAAACTGAATCCCAGCATCTACAGACGATCCGACGCCCACACACAGGCTCTCATGACAGTGTTAGCAGGCGGAACAATCATAATTTTGTTGCACAAGTCCCGCGCACTCACACTCTGTCCGACTCTTACACGGATTTGGACTCTCATACTACACAAACTTTCCGATCAAATTACCGTAACCTTTGAATGGACCATTTTTCACCGTCGTCATCATCAGACAGCAAACTTTGGAGCTTTACATGCATCAAGCTGGTTGGACGGCACAGGCGGATCATTTGCAGCCGGTCTAATAAAAAGTTTAATCATAATATAATGATAATAGATGGGGGATTTTGAGCGAGAGACAGAAGGTCGAGGAATAAGTGGGAGATGACAGACAGGGTGTTCTTGTTCTTCTGGTAACGGAGAGCCCGTGCATGCCTCATTCCATGGCATACAGACGGACGGACACATGTTCAGTGTGGGTGGAATAGGTTAAGGATCTCGTGGTCCTCTTTCAATTAAAATCTCTCGCCAACCATACTTGAGCATACTAATTGTTGCAGAATGTTGGGGGAAAATGTTGTGCCAATGCCTCCCATATGTCAATTCATCCAACGACCCCAGTATCTCCCAAAAGTCATTAATCAACATTCAACCTATTAGCTCACCCTTTGCAAAAATATAATATATAATAGGAGTACACACAAGCTTAGCATTCTTCGTGGGGAGAAATGGTGGAGGATTTATGATGACGGGGGGTCGTAACCTGAAAGTTTTTCTTTTTGTGCAAAAACTTGTAGAGGTCTCCGGGGTCGATTGTCCCAAAACTTTTCCTTCCACCACCCCCGTTTCCCATGTAATAGATCCGCATATAAATTAGGAGCATTTAGCAAGTATTCATGATTACTAATCCTGAGAGGAATAAAGAGCGGTCTTATCCGGAGACGCGTTGTTTTCGCAATGCAAATTTGGAATGGGATGAGGCGGATCTTGATGTCTCCTGACATTTGAAGCACTAAACGTCTAGTAGTTTTCACTATCATTAAGTAACCTTTTGGCCTTCATGACTGATTGTATGGAGTTTATGGGATGTAGATATGGTCACATTGAGACAGGGTGAAAAAGAGATGCAATCTGTTGCAATCATGCTGATGATGACGATGATGATGGGAGTCACTTTAATTTATATCATTTCAAACCCCAAAAAAATCTGCCTGGAAACAAGTTGAATTTGAGTGTATAATTATTAGTTAGGCTGGAACGAGGAGCAATTGAATTCAATGGTCATTTTCCTCACGGATATCATACATGGGCCCACGCATGTCACTGTCTTTTTAAGGCATAGAGAGCTCATCTTGTTTACATGATTGCGGGGGGAGGGTAGCCAGGCATTGGAGCGGCTATTATGTAGGAAGTTAATGTATGCATAGTACGACCATCACAAGAGCCTTCATTTCAGTTTTCCGCCACCACTTGAACCACCACCGACTGTGTAACTGTCACGATGTAGGACTGCACTTGTCAGTGGCGCATATATACTGCGTCGTTGTTGACCAACATTTAGTCCCATGTGTTCCCCTGACATAATATTATTATCATCCACGCAATCCCACCAGGAAATTCAGATCCGAGTTGGAGCAAATACGCGCATGTAGTGAAATGTGCCATCGCGTGTTCGTACAGCACTGTGTCCGCGGCCCATTTGAGTGAGTACTCCTCACAGCATGCAAATGTGGATGTCGTAGTGTGTGCATGTGTGTGCGCCTGTATGTGCTCCTGTGAGTGCGAGCGTGCGTGTGGATATGTCTCTGTGTGCGCGTGTGTCTTATTAAGCCTGAACGATGATACGCTGCGTAATGGGGCATGTAAAATTGTTGCACAAGCCATTGGGTTCAAGCTTCCAGTTATCCGAGTAATATCATGAGTGCGGATTTGCATTTGAGCGGATTGCATACCAGGAGGGATGACAGATGTTCTCTCATTAAAAGGGGCCAAAATAATAGAGCGAATAAGAGGTAATAGTAATGATAATGATAATAATAATAATCATAATGAATATTCCACCACGCCTATCTGGCTCACATGTCAGCACTGCTTCCCTTTTGCTCCCCTCCTGTAGATGGATAAATACTCCTTACCACCACGCACATATAAAGATTGCGCACGGAATATCATCATGATAGTCATAATGAGAGCGTAAGCAGGCTCATCAATCCATCCCTGTGCCCACGAGAATGGGAGTAAGAAGAGGCCTTAAGTGTTTTTCAGCAAACTTCCCGAGTGCTTCAGCGAATTAACTTTTGTGCAAGTGGCCGATGCGATGGATGATGATGTGTTTTTCATGTAAATTTCCGGACGTGTATCAAGCTCCTCTGGGCTACACTTGCCTTCGCCTGCTTGTAAAATGGGGACATCTGACACTGACGGTCATCTGTGCAATTTTCTTCATTTATCTTCGCGGTCTAATAAAAGTTGGTGAAATTTTGACCTTATTTTTCCTCTCATTCCACAGGGCTGGAACCCAGTGTTTTAAGCTACTGGCAAGAGAATATTTTCTGCTAAGCGAATCCGGATATCTGTTTCAATAAGATCCAGCAGGTTCGTTATTTTTGTCTTTTTTCCGGCACCTGAAACAAGTCATGACTTCAAGTCCATCAACACTATCAACACACTTGGCTGACTGAGTGCAGCCACTTTCCCGTTGATTTTTTCCCGTGAAAATTCCCGACAGTTGACTGACTCCCAGTCTGGCGTCTTTTTTAAATATAGACGAATTTTTTCCATCCCGCCCTGAACACCTGAGCCACTGGTCCTAATGATATGCGCACACTCATACCTTTCTAAAAATTACTCACACCTGAAAATCCGTGCTAAATACAGGCTTTACCAGCCCGCTGCACGCAAGGAAGGCGCGTAAAACTGACAGTTGTGCCAAGAAGAAGCTCGCAAGAGTATCACTACCTACACCGGAGTGAACCGGATAAAAAACTCCACTAAAACTATTTGGTATTCCACGCACACAACCTGAGCCCCCTCCACTCACTCAGAGCCCTGTGCTCATACCGGTGGAACTTGAGATCTCATTAGGGAATTGAGATGCAAGGAGTTTGAGAGGCATGAGGACATCCTGCTGAGCACATTCCAGAGAGCAAGGAGGGAATTCCGACGAATCTTAAAGTTTGATCTTTGATCACAACCTCATACATACACAACTTTGTCGGCTCACACAGACAGGGTGGGTACAGAATTTATTCCCTTGTGGTGAAGATGACGACACTACTGCCATCGTCGTCCATGCTGATGCCAAAACTTGAAGATGATCATGATCCTTGGTGGTTGCGGTGGTGCATGTGCATATTGAGAGAGGAGTGCTAATGCATAGGTTGTAAAGTTGCTATTTTGGTAAATTGATGGGGAAGTTTGACTGGGAATGGTCATAATGGCTCGTCATCATAAAAGTTTGGTGGTTGCGGTGGTGCATGCGCATATATGTAAACCAAATGCTGTCGTTAAAATATGGAAGATGAAATTGAATTTTTCGTTTTCTCTCTCTCTCTCTCTCTGAGTCAGTCAGTCACCAGCCAGGCCTCTTACAGCATATTCACGGGGGAACGTGGGGGTCTTTGTAATTTACTCGGCCCATTAAAAGTAAATGGAATGAATAGTTTTCTTCCTTCATCTGTTCGGCAGGAGCGGATCAGTTAAAAGACGACGGCACATGCCATCATAAATTCCCCCAGTAACGCTTTATGACGTAACGGATTCAATCAACTCCCTATTGATTAATGTTCCATTATCACTCTGTCCTGACCGACAGACAGGCAGCAGAAGGGGATGGGGCTAAAAAACTTATTGGTGGTAGGTCGTTCGGGCCATGCCACATGACTAAATCCCATTAGCAATAGCACCCCACTTGTGGAAAGGGAGCAATGCGCAGGATAGTATATGCACGCTGGGTAAGCCACAAGTGCTTGCGTGAGGCCACCTCCGAGTGCATCATCCCAACATATGAGTTACATTTTACAATTATGGACAGCCAAAGGCTCATTCCTGATGGATCAATTTCTGTCGACGGTGGGGACCCGGGGCACAGGCGGAACAATTAGCTATTATTATTTCAGAGAGTGACACGAAATATACGTCTTTGGGAATCCTCATACACACACACACACATGCTTATAAATATGTAGACATACACACACACACACACAAACACACACTCATATTCTCATGGGGAAAAGTAGTTGAACTTTACCTTGTTATCCGTCTGCTATTCTTTGTCGTGTCGTCCTCTCAATATTCTCTGTTCTCCTTCAGGGATGTAACCGAACCACTTCGCACATTATCTCCCGGACACCTGTCAACAATTCACTTAATAAGTCTCACGCCTCAGGAATATGTACACACACAAACATGAGCGTAACCCATTCCTTTGAGCTTTTAATTAATGGCGTCAGCCCAGATTACCATGGTACCGCCGCATGTCCCCCCACAATCCGCACTACGCCACGAGGAGAAAGCGCGCTATGGCCTTAACTGTTCTGTCAACTCAGTCAAGTGTTCTTCAATAGAATCCCCTAAATACCCATCATTTTCCTCATGAGACTCACAACATCTCAGCCCAGTGTATTTTCAAGCCCCGTCGCATATTATGCGCAAATGTTTACAGCCGCAATAAAGGCATCACGGCTCACTACTCCGTGCGAGCCTTAAGTCGGATCTCCAAACTTTTATGATGACGAGCCATTATGACCATTCCCAGTCAAACTTCCCCATCAATTTACCAAAATAGCAACTTTACAACCTATGCATTAGCACTCCTCTCTCAATACTATTTCCTTACGGCAGCCCATTCGAGTCCACTTTTCAAAGCTTTCACGGACCAATGTGTACTACTACCATCGTGTTTGTAGACAAAAGCTGCTCGCTGCGACGCACACACTCACCACCGTGGTGACACATAGAGGAAAAGTCTACTCCGGTCATTAGCCACTACCAAAGCCTCCGCCTCCGATGTATTAGCACTACTGTCGCCGTTGCCCTACTTGACAATCCTAGTTGAATCATGTTTATGCATTCAAGATTCAAAACTTTGATATGGTGATCCACAGATTGGCCGGCTCATAGTGTGCGCTCATGTGGTCACCAACATGTGGTGACATGTGGGTAGTATAGCCATGACAAAAAATCCAGCTAATTTTCAAACCAAGGAAGGAGCAGTATTGTATGATTCAAAGGGGAGAAAATCATAAGCAATTTCCGTACTCAAATACAAAAAGTGTTCGGTGCATAATAGGAACCTGCAGTATATGACACATGAGGAGAGCATGTAAGAGTGAGTGTTCTCATGCAATCCACCTGCTGCAGAAAGATGGCCCAGTTCATATGGAGTCACATCAAGATTGGACTAAATGGGCCCCTCCATCCACCCCTTTATATAGCCAGTGAAATTTTTGGCAGGCTCACTGCGACTAACTGACTGACTGAGTGAGCCGAGCATGCAGCAGCATCTTGGAGACTGACGAGATATGACAGATTGGACTGCTCCGTATTATACTTTCCCATGAGATCTCACAGATTGTCTTACCCAACTGCACCCCTTCCATCTCCTACAATAAAATATAAACGACGACTAACAAGCTCTCGTCCCGCTGGCAACAAGAAGAGTTTCTTCTTACAATACCCTGGTCTCATATGGGGACTTTTAAAATTGCCGCGCTGCCAACACTACCACCTCTAATTTGGCTTGTACAATGAGTTTTTGGAAACTAATTTGCAAATTTTTACATAACCACCCCAAACGACATGTTACCACATCAGGGAAATGAACCATTGCATGTGTGTTTGTCTGTGTGTAAGGACAAGGGAATTGCTAATAAACTGGTCCGTCCTCTGCCACGGTAAGACAGTGGCCACAGTGCAACATACTTTGTACACACCAAAACACATATGTACACGCATATAGGCACTCATCAAACTATGCTAACAACCTTGTTTATAGGGAAAATTTCAGCTTCCTTAATTCACTCAAGTCCACGACTTATAACCCAAGATTAAATTAGTTGGATGGAATGGGATAAAAGGAGTTGATAAAATCATTATGACCGGCCCATAAGCAACTACTACAGCACCACTTATTACCACCACCAAACTCTAGTAAACAGCACATAAACAAGATGCAATATAATCCGATGTTGCTGCTGCTGGTGCTGCTACCGCCACTCTGTTGTGCTCTTCATGGGCTGGGAGAGTGGCAATATATAAGATTCTCCTGCGAAATTCTTTACGCTCTTTTTACTTCATTATGTCAAATGAGATTTATCATGGACCTCTCATGTAATTTCCAAACTCATTAGGAGCCCTCACATCGCTTCATAATCCCAATGTACATATGCCAGCCTCACCCCATCTCACACAGGATCCAGCAGTCCGTCCAAAAGCTATGCAACTTGGACGAGCTAACGGAACGAGAAAAAAATTTAAGAAAATAATGGTAGAGAGGTGTGGATTCTTGGTGTTGGAAGAGCTTTTCCACTTTAGTCAATTTATCCTCCAATACTTCTCTGTCCGCCTCTCCATACACCGTGCTGCTGTTATGCACTACGAGCCGGAAAAGACGACTCTCTCGGCTCATTCTATTATCCACCAATAATAATATTTTTAGATCCTCATCACCTCACCTCACATAGCATATACATTACGAGCACGTCTCTCTCTCTCTCTCTCTTCTAAGGGGAAATTTCATTGGATACGGGACAGCCAGAGCTCACATCCCGTAGTTATTAAGTGGCATGCATCCATCTCGCGTGTGACTTGAAGGCGGTTACGGCTTATTGGGATAAACCGGAGCGGTAATACCACTACTACAAGCAGTAGCAGCAGTAATGGCATTACAATAGCATGACAGTGACGGTCGGTCTGTACATTAAAAACTTGCTATCAGTAAACCCAAAAACTTTCCCCTTCAGTCCCAATTGAAAAGCTGTATAAGAGATCAGTCTGACGTGTGTGCACGTCTTTTTGGACGGACGGATGAAAGGGTATTTCCATCTCTCTCCTCCGCTTTACATACTCGGCTTCTAATGCAGTGAGTTAGTCAGTGCATTGCAGCGGAAACAGTTGGGATTGATATTTACGCCTTTTTTGCATAAAGCCTATTGTTATTATTATTATTATTATTTTGAGCGGTGGCGGGATGATTATTATAGAAACTTTTGGAAGCGTTAGACAGGAACTAAGCTCTCAGTTCAACACGTCAGGTTGATGATGATGGTGATACTAGTGGTAGTGGTGATGATCATGACGAGGATGACGTTGCGGTGAATGGAAGTGAGAGATTGAGGAAGAGTTGGGATAAAATCCAATGACTCCGATCATCCATCTCTCCCAGGCGACCACTTCTGGTTGCACTTTCAAGGTAGCATTCAATTTACACCATGCACACTGTCACTCATGCTCACATATCCTCACACCCATTGAATGCACACACAGAAACCCGCAGACACTAGGAACCCGCGCGCTCACTCGCACATAAACACAACAGATACACACACGCACACACACACACGCACACAGCAGACACAACAAACACACGCACCCGTAAACACAGACTTCCACTCAACAGACGCATATATTCAAATTCAAATGGCAGCAGGCATGACAGGGATCATCCCCCATTCCACCTGAATCCCTCTCGTGTATAAATTAAACCGGCATCCCGAGCCGCGGCTATCGGACACAATGCGACCAGCCAGACTCTCACCTTGCCTCAACACTTGTGCCTCCTCGTCGATCGAATCCATTTGTGAGAGTAACTATGTACATTTCAAACCTGATTGAATAGGTGATTGGTAGGATTTACTATGTAATCTATCATATCATCGCCATTATTCTCATATTCTCATCCTGAACAGTCCTTCCGTACTCACAGCCGGAGCGTAGTATTAGCGTCTGTATAAATTTCCATCAGGGAGAACACGTAGCCAAAGTATACACTTCCTCCACACGTAGTACTTGGATTTCACCGCTTAATAAGACGCTTTAATTTTTCCAAAATGTTTCCTAATAGAGTGAAAATCTCTCATGGAATGGTAACTCAGGGGTGCGTCACGTCAGACGTTTCTAACAAAATCTACGGCGTACTACGGTGATTATCCTCCTGTTCTCCTGTGTGCACACTTGAGACATGTGCGAGTATTGAGGGCGAACGCAAGAGTTTGACTTGACAGATGATTTTACAATTTCGACAGCAATTGGAGCTGGGAGCCACTTCCCGGCCAATTAAATGGCTTCTACGTCCCCATTGAGCATGGGACATTTGTTTTGATTTTTACGCTGAGAAGAGCATTTATGTGGGGCCATAAACGTGTGTGTAGTTTACGAGCCGGTCTACCGCGCCGTTGTTGTTATTTATCCGCCGTCTCATTTTACTTTTCCACCCTCAATAACAACAACTACTACGACGACGACTATTACTGCTACAACTACAACTACAACTACTACTACCACGGCGCAGACTTGGATGGGACGACTGCACCCATTTCAACTCATAAATTTCTCCTTTCAAAAATCATCTAAAATCATTTCCCATCATCATCAACATGATCAACATCCTCATGGTGCTTAGTGATGATGATCAGAAAGAGTAAGAGGAACAACGGCCCCGGCTGTCTCTCACAACGAACGTGAAATAAAGAGTGTAAAAAAGTAGAACTACCACCACCACGGAGGAGCATATGTTGAATAGCTCAATGGGATAATGTAGGGGGATATGGCTAATGAAATGATGATTTTTAGGCCGCTCCTCTCTCGATCACTATCCCATCGTCATATAGCTACAGCCGTACACATACCAGCCTGGCCTAATAACTGGTAAGCACGTTAACTTACTTTTCCAACTGCTTTTTGCAAATGACCACGCCGAGCCCTCTCGATTTTCATTCATGCTCTCAAATATGCACTCCCTGTAATAATTCACATATACAAGCTTATGCACATACCAACACCGCCGCCACCGCCGCCGCCGCCACCACCACACAACCATCAATATCATGATAACTGGTACTAAACGCCCTCAAGTTGCGTGCAATATGTCGTGACCGGAAAAATTATCCAATTTTAAACAGAAAAAATTAGAGCGAAATCCCTACCGCTTCTCCCGCGTCCACTTGTCAACAGCAAATTTCCCAACAGTCCATATTCCACAGAGATTTTTACATTATCATTGCAGTAACAACACCTCGCGTCACTTTAGATCCCTAAAGTTTCCCGCAGATGAAAGTCAAAAAACCATTTATGATGGTCTCCTCCAACTTATTCCACCAAAATTGACGTCATGCACAATGCAGTCCTACTACAGTACATTCCACAGCTGACTTTGACAATTGGTGTCAGCCACTAGTACGCCTTAGTGCCACCAACCCCGCGACCACTTTTCCCCTGATTCCCCACAGTTTTTTGTTCGCGGTTAGCACCTACATACGCTCTGGCGCGGATACTTGTCACAAGATTTACGAAGAACAAGCTTAGGGTGGGTCTCCGGGTCAGTTATTGCTGCCAGGACTACAAGTCTCTACCACAGTAAACTGTTAGGAGCAAAGTACTGCCAACACAGAGCCCCACACGCAGTCAAGAAATTAACTGGGAGGTGATGAAAGGTCGACACGTCAACACAGCACTGTGCGTAGCATCATGTAATTACATGACCAAGACAGTAGTAAGAAGTTCCATCTTTCCGGCCCTTACCTCGAAAAGAATGGTGCGATGCATACAGCCAGCAGTCGGATCTGCACTAATACTGACACCCTCGCCAACATGGAATGATCGAATAAAGTCATTTTCCCTCTCTGCTCTACTTGATTCCCCACTGCCCTTCTCACGCTTCCACGAACGTAAATCTTACCAATTCCCCACACTACTGCCAACACAGCGAACACATACAGATCCTCAAAATTACTACATTAAATGTCTTATCTCCGACCAGCTCATATGGACTATACGCCGGCTTCACTCTACTAACTCCCCCAGCTCCGTGAATAGACCTTAAAAATGAGATAATGGGAAGATGAATGTGTGTTGTTAAGGGAGTTAGAAACTCCGTGTCTCATTTACTCTTCATCAACATCAACCACCACCACCACCTCATCGACATCTACATCAGCATCTCATTGGATTGTCCACTCGTGTATTTATGCATGCCCGCGTGTGTAATGTGTTTATTAAGGCGTGCATGTATTAATAACTCATGCCTACCCTTTTGGAGCCTGACGCTGAAGGTGAAAGGATATGTACATACGTGAGAACTCATTTGATGGTGATTACCATTATTGGTTTCTCCGCCTAAAATATAATACGGGGCTTTTCAAGTGTAAACATTACGAATTTCTCCCCCAGCTGTTACTTCTTGCTAGGACAAGAAAGGCTATAATTAAAAGTTTAACTGGAGGAAGAAAGCGTCGCCATTATTTCGAGCGCGTGCACACAAGCACACAAACTTCCACAAGGATTTGCAGAAAATTTCCAAATTTTCCCTCCGGAGGCGATACAGGAATGATTGCAAACCCTCTTATTATTATTACTCCCCACGGATTTAAGCCGGCAGTAATGACTCTATGTTAAGCCCATTGACCATCACCACCACAATTCATTGGGTTTGTGAGCAGGAGACTCCGTAACTAAGCTATGTGCTTAAAACTCCCAATTACGTGCACATAAGCTCCCTACCGTATGCACTACAATGGGATTTGATTCCCCTTGAAATTCCTTCCTCCTGACCTTCATTTTCCCATCCCCTTGAGCTACCACTATACTAAGGTGTGCTTCTACTGCTACTAACTACTACACATGAGCGACCATTCAAATAATGACTATTACTTCCAACAACGAGGAGACTAATAAACCTATTTTTTAAACCTCAATTTTGAAAAAAAAAGTCCAAAAGACTTTTTTTCAATCACCAATAGCAAGTCACTATATAACTCGAGCCTGGGCACTACCTGGAAGGAGTTAATGGGGTAGTAGTTGGAAGTACGAAGTACCAAGACGAGCAGCATGGCTCCCTCAAATCTCATTTTCTCAATGCACGTTTCATGTATGAAGGCCTAATAGCTCAAACGGGCCCGTCTCACTCGATCCTGTGTAAGCGCCGCAGTGATGACCATGAATGGCACTCCATTATAGGATCAAAAACATCTCATGGGATGAGATTTAGGTGGACACCATTGTGTGGAGCATATGGTCATCCCATGGGAACATTTGGGTGGATTTCACTGCAGGAGGAGCGATTAGAAGCACCCCATTGTACTGCACGTATTGGCCGTAGCCATCCCGTGGGGACATTAAGGTGAGGTCGAGTGCCACCTAATGGTCTTTGTAAAACATTTATACCAAACCTTGTCTCCATGTATTGACAATTAATATCCATCGGTTTTGACCAAAAGGGACTCTGTACTGTACGAGAGTCGGCTCTGTCTGACGGAGAGTGGATCAAAGGGGTGCCCGTTCACAAACATCTTCGCTCCTCTCCTCTCTCACCACTCAATCGTCTCGTTGATTCAGCGGAGAAGTGGCAATGTTTTGATGGGCAAGTGGGAAATGCATGACCATATGTAGGGTTGTATACTGTTCAGCTCAAGAGCGACAAGCAAATATGAACCCTTAAGTAGTTCCTCATGAATTTCATCTTTAATGATGATGATCATCATCGTCCACGACGGAGAAGTGATGACAAGTGTTATCTATATACGCTGCACAACAGTAAAACAGAGCAGTTCGTGAGAGGGAAAAAACAATAAGGTTCCTTTTTAATGTGGGAATGAACAATGTGCAGTACTATGCAGCGTGGCCATATGACAGCCTCACTCACTCAGTCGTATACTGTATAGTCGAAGACACAGAAGTATGGACATCCCACGGACAGACCAATGAGATGCTGATGTAGATGTCGATGAGGTGGTGGTGGTGGTTGATGTTGATGAAGAGTAAATGAGACACGGAGTTTCTAACTCCCTTAACAACACACATTCATCTTCCCATTA
>VYYI01003022.1:0-13201 GCA_021029175.1 Bilobella aurantiaca | reverse complement strand
AAAAATACAGGGCGGCTCGGACTGCCAAAATTTTTGTTGATTTTTACAAAATTCTAGGGTAGCAACTTGATTTAATTGTTGTTTTTGAAGTATGTTGTTATTCCCGGGAAGGTCAGAATTCAAGCCTTTATGAAAGCAAGCACTGGATGATGCCGTAGCGATAATGATAATGGCGTGTAACTTTTTTTGTAGAAGAATATTGCATAAAATTCATCCTATAAAATATGTAATGCGTAAGCAATTATGAATTATGGTTGCAGTCATGTTAAGTGACCGTGGAAAAGTGAGCAGCTAAAATTGGCCTTGAAGATTTGTAATTTGCAAAACAAGCAAAAAATCAATTTCCCGCTTCCGTCAATTTAAACATAAAAGATAACAAATCTTGAAAAGGTATTTCATGATTCATTCAATCAGGATTTAAAGCCTAAAACTTAAATTACTTTATTTAGTCAATTAGTAATTGTAGTTAGTCGAGCGTTGATTAATTGTGACATCGTTAATTAGTCTGATAAGTATGTCCACTGCTGATAGTGAAGGGGCTGATGTTGATTTTGTTCGGAGTGCAATCGACGTCGCTCAAAGGGCTGTTGCCTTTGAACTCCAGCAAAATTTCCAGGCTGCAATTTACTTCTATTATGAAGCACATCATCTGCTGGAAAGAGCAATTCAAGGGGAAGAATCGTCTGGATCCCTTAAACTCCAATGTCAAGCCAAGTCTCAGGAGTACATGGACAGAATTACGAAGCTAACACAAGGTGCCTGGTGACATTTCATGAAAAATTTGTAAAGTAAATTCTATAAAGCCTTGATTCATAATTGATGATTCCCCTTGATTAATTTTACAGTGGTCGAAAATCAGACACAGGAACAATCCGACAAGACGCCAAAGAAGTCTCCTGGAGAGATTGCCGTGGATAAGGCAATGTTTTATGATTGACCAAGCACTTGCTGCTGACGAAAATGGAAGCAAAGATGATGCTATAAAGCTTTATACAACTGCAGTCGAGTTTTGCCTAAATGCTGTGAGTAAAGGAAGGGCGTTCTTTTGAAACTTGTATCTATTAGAATTAGATTGGAGATTTAAAGAGATTCAATTTTTTCCCCCTAATTTCAGAGAATTGAGAAAGGGATTGCGGAGGAAGTTTGTGACCAATTGACAAAATTGGCGAAACAGGGACTAGAAAGGGCGGAAGTCCTTAAAGGTGTTGAATTTAATACAGAAACTCCAGTCATTGAAACACGAAATCCGGAAGCATTGGATCGCAATTTGATCACACAGAGAAGGGCTGCATCTAGCCAACCTCTACCCCTTGCCCCGCCATCTCCTTCAGTATCTCACTCGCGAGGTGGATCTGACCCGCCGTCGTCGAGCAATGCAAACTTTTATTCAGAAGAAGAGAAATTAGTTCTAATGAAAACGTCTGAGATAAATGGAATTTCGTACCTACCATTTCTTAAGGTTGATCTCGGTGAGAGATTCACATATTCCATGAATTTTGATGATCCAGACGGTCTCTTGAACCTGTCTCCAAAGCAGCGTTCGCAGTTTCGCCGCTGGTCGAGGCCTCACGAACTCTACAGTGATCCTTCAGATGATCCGCATAATTGACAGTTTTAGTATTAAACAAACACTAGTTTCGGATTGTTCCATGATTGCTTCGCTGGCAATTTCTGCAAATTATGAGAAGAGGTTTGGAAAGAGACTAATTCGGACAATTATCTACCCGCAAAATAAGCATGGGGAGCCAATTGTGAATCCATCTGGAAAATACATGGTTCAACTGCTTTTGAACGGCGTTAGAAGGAAAGTTATCATTGATGACATGTTACCAACTGGACCGAACAACCAGCTTCTCTGTTCTTATTCAAACAACAAAGGAGAACTTTGGGTGTCGCTACTGGAAAAAGCATACATGAAGGTAAGTCTCCCAATATTTTTTACCACATAACTCCATACTAAAATACGTTTTCATTCAATTGAAATGTTCAAGTGTTTTAGAAGTAAAATTTAAAGTGAGAAAATTTAACAATTATTCATTTAACGGCATAAATAAATAGTGCACTTTACTAATATTTACAGGTGATGGGAGGCTATGATTTTCCTGGAAGCAATTCGGTGAGATCAAGAACCCAATATGCGAAAGTTTACAACATTCCTTAAAAATTGCTGGCGTTTTTAGAACATCGATTTACATGCGCTTACTGGGTGGATTCCGGAGCGACGCTCAATTGCTAATGACTCGGCGAGAGAAAAGACTTTCTACATGCTGTTGAACAAAATGAACGAAGGTCATGTTCTGGTAACAGTGGCCACAGGAGAAATGGATGAGCGCGTTGCAGATCGAGCAGGTCTCGTCCCCACACATGCATATGCAGTTCTGGACTGTCCGAGAGGTCAAGGGTGTCAAGCTCCTGCTTGTTAAAAACCCTTGGTCACACCTGCGCTGGAGAGGAAACTATTCTGAAATTGACGGTGTTCACTGGACAGAAGAGATGAAGCGACTTCTCAACTACAATCCTAACGATGCACAAATGTTTGATAATGGCGTTTTCTGGATTGATTACGTAATCCATATGCAAATTCTTTGATGTGTTCTACATGAACTGGAACCCAGAATTATTCCAGTACACGTATTGCGTTCATCGGTGAGTCTTCCGATACCTTTTCACTTAAGTGCTAACATCAACTTACATCTTTTTTTTTTTGGTTAGCACTTGGTCTCATGCGTCAGGCCCTATTAAGGATGTGTATTCAATTGGAGAAAACCCGCAATATTCACTGGAGGCAAATTCAGGGGGAAAGGAAGCCGCCGTTTGGATTTTACTAACGCGCCACATCACGGATATCATTGATTTCAAAGATAATAGAGAATACATCACAGTTGTGGTGTATGATAACGATGGCAAGAAAGTATATTACCCCAGTAAGAATTCTTTATTAAGACATTAAAATTTTAACAATTTGGTACAATTTTAGCAAATAATGGTCTACATTTTAGATGATCCTGAGCCACTGATTGATGGCGTTCGAATCAATTCACCGCACTATTTATGTAAATTAATCACACCGAAAGGCGTTTCCACCAAGCGTTACACTCTGGTGATATCACAATATGAAAAGACTACCACCATTCATTACACACTTCGGGTCTACGCTTCATGTCCTTTTAAAATGGGTGAAATAGTAAATACTTGTAAGTATCGGAAGCGAGTCGTTGGGGAGTGGACAGAGAAGACTGCCGGAGGCTGTGCTAATTATCCGATGACAACCATGAACAATCCAACTTACCGCCTAGAATTGAAACAAGATGGTAAACTAGTGGTGGACTTGAAGGGACCCAAGGAATTCAATGTTGGTTTCGATGTCATTTGCGCCAATGCACATGTCACAGGTCAACAGAGCTCCTCCGGTGGAAACGGAGCCTTTTATAAGAAATCGACCGGTGCTTACAGGTAAAGTATCAAATAAAAAAAAGTTCGCCAATCATCTATTTAATGGAACTTGATGATCAAATTATCTCATGTTTTAATTAGGCCAGGATTCGTGGTGCTTGAACTCGGAGTCATTCCAGCCGGAATTTACAATATTGTTCCTTCAACCTTTCAGCCTGGATGCAAGGGTCCTTTTTTCCTCAACTTTCAAAGTACAAGTCAATTTGACGTCAGTTTAGTGCCCTGAACCTCGTCCAGAAATACACTTCTTCTATATTAACATTCCTCACATTCACGCTCATCAATCAACAAATTCAAGAGCACTGATTGCTTCACAACGCTACTAGAAAATCGTCCAATTTCTAGAAAATTTTGACATTATTACCGACGCCAATCCTAAAGCGTCTCTTTTTCTTATCGCATCATCATCAGCCTCAGCCACCTCTATCACTCCAGCCCCACTCGATTTTGGGATGTCGCTGTCCCACGCTTTTCGTACTCCTGGAGGCGACTTCCTGTTATTTAAGTTCAATAGGTTTAAACGCATAATTTTAGGACACTTTTCAGGAAATACGCGTCCAAGAGTTGCGACAAATAAAGAGCGCCACGACGGGGACATTAGACTTTGACGGAGTTTAGAGGGCGGAAGCTTGGGTGCTGCTGAGAGCGTCCTTGTCATCAGCTGACGAGGTGCGGGGTCATTGACCTTGGTGACTCTCTCCCTTCCTTATCAGCCGTGACGTAAGGTGGTGCAGGAGGAATTTGAGGCAGTGAGAGGAGTTGCGTAGCACAGTGCGTAGGAACAAGATAGGAAGGGAAAGTGGCCCCTCTTTAGCTCACTTCTTCCTTTGTTCAACTCCACTCCAGATCTCTTGTTTACATCATCTTCTGGGTCACAATTAATTAAGTTAAGGGCTCTCCCTCTCTTTCCTCCTGGTGGTCAAGGCTTCAGCGACGACAACGGAAGGGCCCACCAATCCCACAGGCACAGGCACCACGATCGACCACAGGAGGTAAGGCAACAACAAAATTTAGCTTGAAATCGTTTTTGTTTAGTATTGCTTACGTAAGTTTTTGTATTGAAAACATGGACTCTAGAATCTGACCCAGTGATACTGCTCTTGACCTTGAACCCGAAACCCCAAGGGTATCCGTTTAGTTAATGTTATTTGGGAAGCAAGAGTCAATGTGAACAAATCAAATGGGTGTGTCATGGTCCTTGGACTTGAGGAACCAGAAACGATGTTAATTATCGACTCTTTGCAGTGACACTCTCACTCCCACCGTGGGAGTAATTAGTGTTTAAAGTTTTACCTAATTGAAGTCTGTAATTGGAGTAGTCAGCTCTGGTAGTAAGTAACTAGTGGGCCTGGGGCAAATCTTTAAATCAAGTTTGAATTCATTTTTAGCTTATGTGAAAATGACACTTAAACTGCAGTTTTAAGTCGATTTTTAGAATCTTTTTTGAAGAATGCTAAATTGAAAATGACCATCTTATCTTAATAACTAAGGTGCATGAATGGCGATGAACGAAAAATTGTCATGGCCTTAAAAAGTCACATCGATTTCGATGCCATAAATTCATTGTTTGAATACTAGTAGTACTGAGCCATAATTGCAGAAAAGAGAGACGGGATTACGACGCGGGAGGCTCAGCTGCTGGAGCTAACAGAAGGCGAGGGCAGGAATTAAATGGCTTCTGGTTTCCGTCGAACTACTCGAAGCTCTTCTTCCACTTCCGAAACGAACGGTGGGGAGCTGCCCAAGAGTCATAAGATGAATGGCTATACTAATGGCGGAATTCCACATCAAAACGGGTACGCCTACCAAAATGGCCATTCTACTCAGAATGGCCATGGCTCCCAGGCACAGCAGCTGACGAATGGACACAATGGACATGATACCGTCGCCTTGACCAACGGTCACCACTCTGGCCATTCCGCCTGTAATGGTTTCTATGATCGCATTGCTTCCGCCGAAATGGGCTACTACTGCTTCGAAGTGCTCTACAACTCGCTCTACCAAAACTCCGAACCAATCAAACCGCCGAATTTCACCAACGAAGCTTTGTACGTGAACTGATTTCATTAGAACTTTGTTTTTTTCTTTATGGAAATTAATTAGGTTCAGATACTTAATTATTATGTACTGTGCTCTTGCCCAGCCCCATCTTCGTCACTTGGAATGTTGGAAAGGACCATCGCTTGAGAGGCTGCATGGGCACTTTTAACTCGCTAAATCTCCACAGCGGGCGTAAGTGCTGAACGAAGTTATGGGAGACGAGCCAAAGAGCACATTTTAAAGAAAATTGAAAATTCCATTTTAAAACGTGAACGTACCATTTAATTTTGAACATGATCGGGTAACGCTCACAACTATCTGAATCGAGCCTTCGATTTGTTTCAGTTCGGGAGTATGCTGTCACGAGTGCTTTCAAAGACAGTCGATTCCCTCCAATTGGACGTGACGAATTTACGAAGCTTCATGTCAGCGTGTCCATTCTTCGCCACTTTGAGGATGCCGCCCACCACTTGGACTGGGAAGTTGGAGTTCATGGAATTCGTATTGAATTTCTCAATGATCGTGGATCTAAGCGCACTGCCACCTACCTACCTGAGGTAGCACCGGAACAAGGTGCGTTACCGCCACATTAATTAAGAGAACTGATTATGGATTAAGTTGATGTTCGGTTTAGCTTGAGCTAGATCTAATTATTCTTTTTCTTTATTATAAGGTTGGAATCAAGTTCAAACGATTGACTCCCTTCTTCGAAAAGGTGGTTTCAAGGGAGCAGTTACACCAGAAGTACGTGCCGCTATCAAGCTCACTCGCTACCAGAGTGAAAAGGTTTCGGTAGCCTATACCGACTATGCTGGACGCTGGCAGTCGTCCCGCGGTGCCTTTTAGCCTTCGTACGCTCCTAGGCGACTCAAATTGACTTCTTCTGATACTCTTCTGACTCCAGCTTGAAGTGCAAATTAACTCAAAATTACTAAACGGAATCTTGACCCTTATTTCAGTTTTTTGACCGAATCCTCCCGACTAACGAAATTGACGAAAAGACCTACTTGAATTTTTGATAAATGTCATTCGAGACGGCACACTGATTGAGTGCAGTGCAATTAGTTTCAAAAGTCTTTCCTGGGTGGGGCTTAAAACAGTTGACAAATGGCAGCATTTATTTTAATTGCGGAGGAAATCAGCACCGATACCGAAGCGTTAATTATAATTATTGCTGTGAAGTGGTGCAGACTCCTTTTTAGCAGTTGATATTGATACGTGAATGAGCTAAAGGGAATTTCCAGTGGAATTACGTGATTCTAAAAAGGCCCCACCCCAGTTACATGTAAAAAAAACAACAATCAATTTCTGTGTAGTTAAATATGCGCATTGCAACTTGAGATGTAATTTACCTAGGTTATCGGGATATAAGTATCCTAGAGTACATACGATTTGGCACGGCGCATGAATGCAGAGAACGGCGACTAGGACTTCAGTGCGCATAGAAGTGAGATAGCTCCCATAACATCCCATTTGCCTCTGAATTACTAAAAAAATAGTACTTATACCTATGCTAATTAATTTGATTTTTTAGAATTAAAAAGAATAAGTTAAGAAGCTGGGTTTAAGTGGTTGCTAGAGGTAGATATTTAAATATGATTTATATGAATTATGCGGAAATGGAACCTATCGTGCATTGTGAACATTCGAGTTTTTTCTTTGGCTGTAAATCTTCTGATTTATTCTATTTGGGATTGAATGACTCTATAGTGTTAATGTTTTGTATTAAAAGCCTACTATTACTATTTAATCTAGTACTTGTCACGTCGAGCTTCATTCTTGATTCCAATCCTTTACTTTCCTGGCAATTGGTCTAGGATCGTGAGATGAAAACCTGGTTTGAATTTGATCTAGTTTGGGCCTGACTATGTACTTGTAGCTGTACTGCTCATAAAAAGTGAATCCTGATCCAAGTAGAACTTGAACAGCAGTGATGGCCCATAGAGGACCGCGGATTGGGCGGAGCATTTCCTTAGTAAATTGAAACAACGCCGAGATCTTGGAGATTTGTATGGCTGGTACGCTGTAATTTCTTAGCCTTTTTGCAACCTTACAAAAGTTAAATCAAATTCATAAAACGAGATGATTTGGCCAAAGTTCATGCGAACCGTCGTATGTAATTATAGAGGGTAATTAGAGGTAATTATAGATTATAGAAGTTTACCGGATAACAAACGAGTGGCACAAGTATCATTGGATACAAAATCGTTGAGAGTCCTTGTATAGTCATCCCTTTGACCTGCAGGCATGCGGAACACCGTGCCTTTCTAGTATCTTTCAAGATTTCTCGCGTTATAAACTGTTAAGGAAAGCATTTTCAAATTAGGACAAGTGCCGAATGTTACCCATTCTCGAGCCTGGAGCCTCTGCCTCATGCACACACTTTTGAACTAACTAATGTACCAAGTAGTGCAGAACTCCTGCCGTTACACCAGGTGCTCCAAACATCAATCCGTAACTAGAAAGTCGTGTATAATTCAAGAGAAAAAGTGTTTGACGAAAGTGGAAGTTGATGTAGGAGGACGAGAGGCAGCCGGCAAAGGCCAAGGCCGCTGGACCAAATCGGAAAATCCATCTGCAATTGGGCATATTTAAGAAACATCAGTAAATAATCAACTAATTTTAGCGTGACCTTTTCTTAAGTTTCCAATGACATACGTTTCGTAACCTGGTTCCCAAGCACGGAAGTAATCGTACATCTCAGTCAGCGTTTTTTCGTCCTTATGCTTCCTCCAAACGTACATATGATCAGCGCTTTTATAGACATGCTGCTCTGGCCGTTCTTCGTTCGTTGTTCCGGTTCCATAATCGTTATCCCTTGAATACGGCGTACTTGCCATCGTTTCAAAGGTAAGGTCACGGTCACTCAATAGTGCTGACAGCCGTTGGGGTAAGCAAGACTGCCACTGCTCAATATTCGGCCCGTAATTAGAGGCGCTTATCCTAGACACGAATTAACACAATTAACTAATTAGTAATTAAAAAACATTCTTATGTTCTTATGAAAAGTTAACAAACTTTGAAGAAAAAAAAACACAATTAAAAATGTTCAGAAAATATTGTCATGCTTTTGAAGTTTGGCCACTGTCAATTCGATTGCGAATACGCAAATGCGATTTCACTTTACTCGCCAAAGCTGTCATTTGTCACAGGTAAACTTAAAGTTAAATCACAATTTCTGAAGTAAATTATATTTAAATCGATATTAAAAATTAACATTAACTCATTAATTTATTAATTTAGACATCATTTTAGCAGTACCTAACGTCAATCTTGATCAGTTTTGCCATCAATTGCTCAAATTTTGCAATTGTAACAACTTAGATGAGAAATGCCAAACAGCGATTTACACCCGAGGATTCCCGCCGTTTTATTTAAAATTTTGAATTCTGGCGGCGCTAAAGCAGAATTTGTGTCTTTTCAAGAATAAAACAGAGAGAGAAAGTGTGAATCTCTTTCAAAATCGACACCATTTCGGCACTAGTTTTAAAATAAAAAAACATGAAAGCCGTCAGATTTTAGAACATGGTGCTCAGTTCTATACGTGTTTGAAAAAGTGCAGTTGGGCGTAAGGGCTTGCCCCATATCTGTTTACACTCTCCTTCTCAGTTCATCTGCATCTGCAAAAAATTGACGTTTTGCTTTTCTTGTGTGCGGAAATCCTGAGAGAGCACATTCTGCAGAACATCATCTCCACAACGGTCTTCGTCTCTTTCCGGAGAAAGTGCACATAGCACCGTTGGCTGCGCTATAGCTCAAATACCCCACTTTCACCGTCTTACCCACCAGTTCTGGAAGGGTGAGAACTGCTGCAATCTTTGCATTAATCACAATTTGGGTTCCCCTGCCTGGCCTTAAGAAGCTGGGGTAATTGTTCATCTACTAATTAGTGTGTACTTGCTAAATGGTCACAGGGGACGAACAGCGGAGGTAAGGAGAGACGGGTCGAATTTGGGTCAAAATAAAGGTCAACGACCGGGAGTAGTCCACTGGCCTCATTTTTACTGGATCTCCCCATCATAGCCACGTTTTGTGGTCCTCGTCATCACAAAGAGACAATTGTTGGTGGTGCAGTGAAAGACGAGTTTGGTTCCTTCGGTTCCTCTGCTGTAATTACGTTATAAGGAAGGAGTATTAGAATTGGCGACACATCGCTTCGCGACGGTTGGAAGATTTTTTCTTTTAATTATCGGGTAACTTATACAACGGACTCAAGATTACAGGGCTTTTGCAACTGCTCGACGGCGGCATGCCTGTGCGGAAACAGGGTAAGTTGGCAACAATTCAATTATAATTGGTACTCCACAAGCTTAAAAATGTAATTCTCTGCGGTATGCGGTTGACATGTACGGGGAGTCGAGGAAAGTCGGCAGGCGATTTATCGACTCAATACTTAAAATATTACACTAGATTTATAAAGTTTTTGTCCTGTCTGCCTAATGTTTGACACCGATATCCCAGCAATGTGAACTGGATTTGCTAAAACTCGTGTCGTGGTGCGGTGATGACTTATTTGACAAAAATGGATCTTCGCACTTCGCATGGATATCCATAAATTTTTTTTTATTAAACCAAAGTGGAAAGTGCTAACCCCTATAAATAAACCTATATACTTGCTTCTAAAGTTTTAGCTATAGAAAGTGTAATAAATATTGAAGCGCTGATTTTAGATTTAATGTAGTTTTTTTACTGTTTCCCATTTCACTACTTCCACCACCCCACCCCGACTGTCATTTCTAAATTAGAAGCTCTACTTTAATCACAGGAAGTAATATAAACAGTTTGAAAAAGAAACTAATTACTTCCGTAATGCAAGGCTGCACCCTGCAAAGTTTCCGGTGCTGGATCTTGGATATAGTATATCAACTTATTTTCCTTTTAACATTCTTAAGTGGTGTTCATTTATCATCCCACATGTTTTTTCTTACTAGATTAGTTTTACTTTCAAAATTTAAAGGGAAAATGAAAAGTTTATTTCTCTATTTTTTAATTCTTAGTTCATGTTAGTTGTGCAAACTAAACTTGAGAGATGAGAAGACTTTTAATTTAATTCTGAGGTAACGTTAAAATATAGGAAAGCGGTGACGAGGACAAGACCGATGATGTGTGTGTATGACTCCTCGTAGCATTGCGTAAATAATAGTTCAGAGTCGATGCCGATGTCATCATGTCGAAAGTTATGTCAATTCCTGAGTATGTTTAAATAAAACCATTGTTAATGTTAATTAGAATTTAATGACTTGAGTTGTCGAGTTTTCCTGCCGTTACTGTTCTTCCCTTCCTCTTCCTCCCAATTTTATTACAAAAATTTTGTAATGGTGTCGAGCAGGCCTTGAATTCGAAGCTGAACTGCTAGAGTGAGGGTAATGTGTTGACTGTCATGCAAATCAGGAACAGAAATTAGAAACTTAAGAGAATAGAGTTAGAGTAACACGTGGACTTAATGTTCCTAGTGGTTCCCTGCTTAGCATCAATAATTTCAGGTGCTAAATGCGCACAGAAAGTTTCTTTCCATTTTCCACTATAGTAGGAGACATCAAAAACACCCAAGGGTCTCAAAACAGTTAAAATCACCACATAATTCAACCAAATAAAATTTTAAAAACAATAGTATTCAGCTGCTAAGTAACCTTTTTTGAGATTTTTTTGAGGTCTCTGAAGTCCACACAAACGAAACATTTTTTTAGTTAAACTTGTACTCCTGTTTTAAATATATTTGAATACTTTTTTTTAAACATAGTCTGACAAGTATGTGTCTTAAAGATTTCTCTTCTCAACAAAAAATACTGTAAACGATGCTTGAGAACTGGGGAAGGCGGTGAAGACGATTGTACCGTTGTTTCCGCATTTGATTACAACCAGATCTGAATCAGGCCTCGTGCAAAAAGCGGGACCTGACGAGCATCTGAGCTTGCATTGTTTCCTTTCTGCACGATAGCCCCCTGCTGCCTCTTATACTGCATTGCCAGGGTGTAATGACCCATGAATAATGGTAGGGGGACTCAAATTCGTAAAGAGATTGAAGAATGAACTATTAAATTAACACTCTAATTTCACAGCTCTAGGATCGAACGAGTGTTAAGTGCTTGCTGTATATAGTCATACAAAACATTTACTACGAACGAGTAGAGCGAAGCATAACACTAACTTTGAATGTGTAGTACAACCACACTTTAATGTCGATATTCGTTTCACAATATACTAGAGAATCGACGCTATTTTGTTTTGCAGAGGCACATCGGGCCCTGGAACTATTGGAGGACTACCACTCCAAGCTCAATCGGCCACAGGACAAGCAACTTCGAACGGCCATTGAACGCGTTATACGCATTTTCAAGTCCAGACTATTCCAAGCCCTTCTGGGTAAGAATTCACATCTATTTCATCCTTTGAACAAAAACAAAGCCATTCCTGATTTTGACCACTCGAATTCCAGAAATCAACTATTTTCTTTATCCTGAGGTAGATTAATTAATTTTCAAATAAATCGTCCAAAAGGACGCCTTTGTGCTTATTTTGATTCTGGATGGAATCTTTCTCATACTTACATTTATTTCATAAGTAATTGTTCATATTTGCCTGCTGAGTAATTTTATTAATTGAGGTTATTGTGCTGACCATAACCTGAAGAAATTTCAATAACGGAAAATAAATAGAAATTATGTGTACAGTCTTTTCAAATCTGTTACTGTCATTTGAGGACAACTTCATAATTGTTCAATCCCCATTGCCTTTCCCCCGCTGTCATCATGATCCTTTTAGTAGTTTACGTCACTATACAAATCCATCGATGTAAAGTCATTGGAAGTTTTTTTTTTTTCCAAACTTCCTATCGAGAAAAAAAAAACAGGCAGGAGACAACTTAAGTTTAAGTTTGTCACATGGATTGGAAAGAAGAGAAATGTATTTTTAAGTGATCGATGGGACAGGAGTTTTCTAAAAAACTTAATCTTCTAACTCACGTTCGGTGACTCTGATCCTGTTCGCTTGGAGTTCTATACCTTCATTTCCCATGCTCTGCTCCTATTTGATGCGTGCGTATGCAAGACGTGCCGTCATTGGTAGGAGAACGAGATCCGTTCCTTGTTAGCATTAGCAAAGTTAGCAGATGGGTAGAATTGAAATTTGGAACCGAAGGGAAAGTTAAAGTGAAAGTTTTTTTTTTTAGCCTTTTAGCATTGACAGCCAAGTACGGAAGAGAGTCGACTCGGGAAATGTTAGAATGGGGAAAAGGAATGTCAGAGCCAGTGTCTCCGTTCACTTGCTTCCGCTCCATCCGACAGATCTAGAGTGCTTGTGTGCTGTGCAGCATTGGTGCTTAAGCGTCGTCGTTTCTGCGGTTTGTTAGTGTCTTACGTTTCATCGCTTGCAGCGATTGAAAAGCGTTTCAAGAGAGAGAGAGAAGCTCAAGAGTCGCAGAAAACCACTAGCCCCTCAGCACTTACTTGCACTCGACTTTCCCTTTCTATGTTCGAGTCATTACGCATCGTGTCCCTCGTTACAGGGAACAGGTGGATTTGAGTAACTGGGAGCGCTTTTAGAGGGTATTTTTGGGTAAAGGAGTAGTTTCTGTGACCTTTTTGTGGGGAGTGAAAGTATTTTATTTGTGAATCAATCTTGGAGAAAGTGGTCTTATTGACTTCTCTTCTGGTTCAACTGTTAGTGGAATTGAATTTCCCCCAATGGCTGAGGGATCGAGGTACTTGGT
>VYYI01003021.1:0-13202 GCA_021029175.1 Bilobella aurantiaca | reverse complement strand
AGGCACTTCCGTCGTCGCAGATGCTCACGTCAAGTCAGCGTCACATCAGTGGCAATGGCTGTGTGTTTGTTAGTGTCACACCAGTGGCACTAATTGTGTAATTAAAGTCATGCGTCACAACAGTGGCAACAATTGAGTTTAATCAAGTCAGGGCCACAGCAGTGGAACTGGCTATGCGTAAGTCATGTGTTACAACAGTGGCAATGATTTAATGTAATTAAAGTCAGGTGTCACAACAGTGGCAGTGATTTAATCTGTTAGGTTAATTAAGTCAAACTTAGTTAACCTAGTGTCAAGTGTTAGTCATGTGTATGTGTCGTTAGTCAATGTGTTTAATCAGTCATGTCAAAAAGTAGTGTGTAGCTTTAATTGTGTAAAAGTACAACTACAAAGTGTGTTTAAGTCCATGTACTTGAGTCCATGAGTTGAAAATCAAGCCACAATAAAAATAGGAAAAAACCAAATTAGAAAACTTGTGTTAATCATTTGATTTATTATTTGTAAACAAAAAACTATTTCTTTCTACTAAATACAAAATTAGTTTCAAGAATAAGAAGTTTGTTTTGCATTGATATTTTTGTTCTTAATTTTTTTTTTTGTTATTGTGAAATGGGAACAATTTTCAAAATCCAAACTCGTTTGGTACCAAGATTTGTGACTGCGTTAATTCGTAAAGAAGAGTTACAATTTATAAGGTATTTATTCTTTATTTAGTTTTAAAATTATAGGAAGGTGAGAAACAGAAACAGGTCTGGAAGTATTGGACCAATTCCAAACGAATTAAAGCGTCAAGTTCCATCTTTAAAACTAGAAGATTTGGAGCTTGTCTTGCAAACATTTAACGTTTGTGTAACAGTTCAAAACTCCACTACAAGTGATGCTACAGAGGCGTCACCTGACCGAGCTAACTCACAAGGAAACACGGAATCTGACGAGATTTTAAATTCTGAAGAAGTAGCTCTTTCCAGATAATATGTTTATATAAAAAGGAATGTATCCCTTAACATAAATTAGATTCGGAAATCAATTTCTAAGCTCTAGTGAGCGTGCGAGCCAAGTTACAGCCACTTAAAATTTTCAAAGTTCCCAAAACTGGTATTTTTCTATAATGACTTTGAATGTTGATAAAAGGATAAATACACCTTTGCAAAAGTCGATTAACTTATTAAGGCGAACCATTTAGCTTAATACTATTTTTGGCTTAGGAAATCGAAAAGTGTTACCTTTGGCCTGTGACCTCGAACGGTTGCCCGCAGCAAAAAACATTATAAAGAAAACCTACTCCATTTAAAGTACTAATCAAGGTTTGTATAAGTCATTTTTGTTGTTGTCATAGGACCTGTTTAAGATTTAAAAAAAAATGTACGAATGGTTCACTGCTGACCTCGATCGCCCACCCGTAGAGAAGATTTGTATTAGAAAGAGGTGTTCAGTTTTATTTTCTGAACAATTTTTTGTGTCATTTTGAGATGAAAAGGGAATAAGAAATCACTCGGTGAAAACTTTCCACGCAAAAGTGTTCCCATTCTTCTATGTGTTTGCAATTTCGCAGCTGATTTAATAACTTGTCGGTCTGACACGAGTAAACATTCACGCCTCCTTTCACCCGTGAAGGACATATGGGCACTGAAGTAAGTGTATTAGCCATTTATTTTTGATAGATTATCAATGCTTCAAGGAATCGACAACATGCTACACTCTGCTATTCAATTGTTTACAACATCCTCAACTAATAGTGTATTACCTACATGTATTCAAAATTCAATCCTGGATGATTACTATACTGCCTACCGTGAGAACAAAAGCCATTATTTCTCTTAATGAGCTCGTGTCCTTTGAAATCTTGGGTCAGCGAAACTTTAACATTGCCTTAACATATTGTAAGATTAGCTAAATGTTAACTTTTCAGTGCGTCCAAATATTAATTGTACGAAGATAATCTGAGGAGATGAGTGTAGTGCAAAACCTCATTTGTGGTTTTGTCTGTTATGTCAATCTGTCTCAGATGTACCTTCCTTTATACTGTTTAGAAAATCGTTTACAAAAATTGGAAACTACAACTACATTTTTCAACTTCAGATATAACAATTCGTGATTCAGCGAGTACAGTTAAGAAGGTCAAGGGCCCAAGGGCCCAATGACTTCGTGATATACAAAGGAATATGATAACTCTAAGTTTTCGGTGGTAGTTAAAAAAATAGGAAACTTACAAAACTTTATTTTTTAATTTAGATACAGCAAAAACGTGATTAAGCACGGCAGAGGAATGGAGGTCAAGTACCCAATAAGTGCGAGATATGCCAAGAATTGATAAATGAACCTTGGATTTATTTATTTACAGACCGTTAACTGTTCAAAAAGCTTTACAATTAAAGAATTTTTGATTGACTATTAAAAATTCTATCACCTCTACTTATCTCTCATTTTACGAATAGTTTTTTACACAAAAATTTCTAAGGCCTAAAATGCAGACTACCCTTATTGCGTTGTTACGTCAATTAAGGCTCATTTGTATGAAATATACATTAACTCAATCAATTGACAAGATCCATCGTCTAACCCAGGGTCGTCGAATCTTTCACGACACCCCGCTTCTCCTCGCACATCTCGCCTATCACGGAAAAATTTAACGATTTTAACATCATGTCACGAGTTCAAGGGTCATAATACTTCGGACTCTGTCTTTGTCTATGAAGTCAATGGATGATCGGCGTATGGTGATTGTTCAAATACTTTCTTCTTGGGTGCTCTACTTTGATCGGACGTGTTCTGATAAGAAGAGCACTCACCCTAAAGGGCCCAATCCTCATTTCAATCTAACTGTTGCTGAGGATGTGTGTATTTCGGACTTGCACACCATCGTGATGTTTACATTTATTCGGGTTCTAGGAGAGTTTCTTACTGAAACTAACTGGAAAAGTGAGGTAAACTTTTTTTATTACAATCTGTATCTGGGCATATTGTTTTTATCCCAATTTAATTTAAATCGTTTACGTTTTGCTTAACCGCTTTCGACCTGCCATTCATGAATTGTGTCGTGAAAGCCCCCTTTGTAAAAGTAGTTTCACCTTATCACTATGTGTGGTGGTTTTGCAAATTGCCACCTAAGCTAATGCTGTTCTGCTAAAGTTGTACAAGGTAGTTATTTTTAAAAAGTTTATGCATTATTATGATTTATCGTTTATTTATGTTTATTAGTGGCTTGTCCAACCACAAGCTGTGTCAGGGTAGTCGAAGTGTTTTCGGGCTTCTCGCTCCGTTTTGGGGATTACCTCTGATCTTCGCTTGCCTCGTGCTCCTACCGCTCTTTTCTTAACTGTAGAAATGTATAAGTGGTATTGGGATACCATGCTTCTATCCCTCTGCCCCTCCTCTGTCTTCAATGATGTTATGTTTGACGGACTACCTTTCTATCATGTCATTAGTGGATGCTCCGAATGGTTTGAAGATATTTGCTTTGCCGAAGTATGTTCTTACTTTTTCACTTTGCTCTTTGAGTGACAAAATAAATGTTTTGTGGTTCTCTATCTAGGATCTTGAAAACGCCTTTGAGCAAAGACTACTGCTTCTGCACCCCCAGAAATTGGCGCCCTAATGCAACACCGTGAGGATCTCACAGCTGCTTTTCGCCTCACTGGAGTTCTTAACTCGTCCATGCATCCTGCTTGCGGTGAGTATCTTTGTTTCCTACTATTATTGATTGCCTTTTCTTTCTGGTTATGAGTCTTTTTCCGTCTAACTACTTTCTTCAAGGTTCGCAAGGGCAATTTTCAGTCCGCATTTTGGCTGAAATGGTTAACCGAAATGAACCCACCTCTGAATACCTCTTCTTATCTGCATACAAAGGACCTCTTTTGGATATTGTCTCGGCTGGGGTTGTGCCCTCATATACTTTATAACCATCCATGCAAATGTCAATGGGCTTATGGTAGAAATGGTTAGTCGAAATCGAGTACCCAAAGCAAGCAATAAGGCGGATGACAGTGGTATGAAGAATGACTATTCTGAAGATCAAGTTCATTCACAAGGGAGTTGGAAACGGAAGCCAAAAAGGGCAGCATATACTTCAACTTAAACTTCAACAAGATTTTATAACACCACAACAAAAGGGGAGGAAAAAGGGACATCCCACCTACGGCATACACATCAAATGAAAGTCGAAGGCCTCTACGTACTGGCATAAATTGGTCACAGGTTGAAATCTTTAAAACACAAACTATTGCTGGAAGGTTGAGTAATCTAGCAACCCTTACAATGAATCGTTGAATAAATGATGTTGTTATTAACGCGTACAATTTACTGATGCTAAATGTTTTTAAGAGTGGCAAATGCTTCATACTAGACTCATTAGCATTTCAGTGCCGTACAGCAGTGCAACTCCAGCGTAACCCCACACTTCCAGAATTTTTCCTTGCAGAAGCTTACATAAAATTGGCGATTCCTCCAACAGCTGGGATCCTTCTGGTTCTGTTCTGCACTGTGGGTCATTGGGTACTCATTTAGTTGATGTTGAAAACATGAATTGCTATGGTTCTTGACTAACTATATTGCTTATACACACCGGAGCGTTACCGTTGTCTTGTTAACTTAATATGGGCTAAGCAGTCAACATTCCAAACTCCGCATCCCCATCCTCACACAATACCGCCGTATTACAAGTGGAATTCATCTCCTTCTGAGTATTTGCAAACCACTGTCAGAATTTCCAGAAGATTATTTGAGCAGAACAGTGTTCGAGAGTGGTGTTCAAATAATTGAGGAACATTTGCAGACGACCGAGCTTGGAATAAATTTCCTAAGGGAGTACGGGTCCAGTCGCCGTCCTCTAGAAGAATAAGTAGCAACATACTACTTGGTAAGATCAAACCGTTTTTGAACTACTGTCACACTTTAAGAAAGTGAATAGAATGTTTTTTTACACTGGGTAATCGTGCAGGCACCAAGTAAAGGGACCTTAAGCATCTACATTAATCACAGTTAACTAATTAAGATAAAAAATATGTCAACTAATCTCTAAGATGGTCATAATTGACCACTAGTACGCGTTATTATATATCAAACCTGTACATTTGGAGTTAAATATCCTTAATGCAGTTAGTTAATTGCAATTATCTTTTATGAATTAATTAATGATTATATAGGGACTAGTAATAATCATATTCATTAATTGTTAATTTTGCAATCTATTGAGTCGACGGCCCAAATTTTAATTTCAAACTATTTTTAAAATGTGCCCATACGCGTTGCATTGAGAGTGAAATTGACGAGGACAGTTAGAGTTACCACGGTAGGAAACAGTTAAAAAAAAGAAGCGGCACAGAATTACCGTGACCTTTGACGCGCCATTCTGCAGGAATCTCAACCATGCCCATACTAAATTTAATATGAATTTTTAAAATTTAAAAAGAGTTTAAAAAATTGGGTTCAATTGTAATATTTAACTTCTTTGCGAGACCATTTAACTCCAAATAAAATTTGAGTACCACAAACATTAAGAGAATAAATTGCTTCGTTCGAAAGGCTACTGAGGTAGGCTGTTGTGCCTAATTTCAATTTTTTTTATACAACTACAAAAATCAAGACGCAAATATATTTCCAAAACCCAAGGCCCTGTAGTGCGGGGGGTTAAAACCTTTGTCCTAACTTGGGTAGATGCCGAGATCTAATCCCGGCACCAGCACAGTGAGCACAGTAAAAAGGTGGTGGTGTGGTAGCGGTGAGTGGAGGCCTGGAAAGTCGTGGAGGCTGAACATGGGTCCCTATGCGTAAGGTGGTACTCAGCCTGTGCCTAAGCAAGAGGCTCCTCGGTGATCAACACCACGTCCACTGTCCAGTAGAATGCAAATTAGCTTTAGACCTAGGAACTTCCCAGTCAACTCTACAGGCCGAGACCACTATCTAGCACACTCAAATATTGACCAGGCCTATAGGCGAATGTCAAAGAGTATAGCATAAATACTTATTTATATTTCCAAAATTGCAAAAACTAAATTCAAGGAAGGTGCCTAACACTATTACTCCTAAAAATCACAATCCAAAATAGATTCTTAACATAAAAAGAAACTGTCATGACAATAAGAGCAAGGTTAGGTTTCTTTTCCAAAATTTTCAAAATGTGTGATAGTTCTACGTTCTCATTTTAACCACTGCGAGAATTGGTATACCAAGATATACAACGCACTAGAACTCAATTCTGAGTCCGGGGATTTGTAAATACCTAAATTTCTAAATTAACGTTCCATAACAGAAAATTTTATATACACTTCAATTCCAAAGAAATTCAATGAGCCAGACGTCGCAAAAAGAGAAGCACGTTTTTGATTAATTATTTTAGTAGAAAAGGGTTATGTAAATGACGCAAGAGCAAATCAGATACAAATTCGGCCGTAGTTGAAGCACTCGATTTACAATTACAAGTTGAATTTACAATTTATGAAAAGATACAAAAAACTAAAATTATGAAATATGAAAAAAACTATAAGAATCGTATCACAATTACATAAAAATTTATAAGTATTACCTAGTGCTGTATATATACTGATGAGTAAGACTTGACAAGTAGACTTCAGTAGATTTGATATAACTTCTGGAACAACTGATTTTATAGTGCTTGTAGATGATTTAAGTTGTTCGTTTAATTCCTTTATATATAATCCTTGCTGTGTTATCCCCGTGTGCGTCAGATTCCAATCTATATTAATTTTTAATTGTCATTCAGATGTGTAAGATTATACTTATATGAATAAATGAATTGAGTTAATTTTAAATTAATTTTCGAAATATTATAATTATATGAAAATTACAAAATTCAAGTAATCTTACGACAATTCGGGTCTTCTGCAATAAATTTATCGTAATTGCGTATGCATATATTTGAGAGTGCCATCAGCTGGTATGATCTTGATCTTAATTAAAAAGGCTTTTAACTCAAGTGTTGTGCCATCCGGTAACTGGATTTTGAGGACCTAGAATATGCGTTTTAAATATTTGTATTGAAGAAATGATAATAATAATTAAATAATGATAACTTTAAATCTTTTCAAAATAACACAATTGGTGAGTGTATGACTTAAATAGAACGGTGAAAACCACATTTTATAATGACATTTCTGCAACATACGTTTATAACAAATGAAAATTTATATAAAATGTTACCGGACATTTATTGCAGATTAACACCATATGGAATTTTACAAATACTAATATGTGTCTTATGTCGTATAAACTACAATGCGACTTGCGGAAGTGTACTGTTGGGTATTGCACTATCATTAGGGCGCACGGATTGATGATTGATTATAATGTTTGAACAGTTATAAAACAAGAACAAATTTTTGAATGGCAACAAGCGATGTATATTGGATGAACCCGCAAAACCAAATGCATGGATTTGAGCCTAATGAAAAGATTGCTTTACTTTTTTTTACGAGGCCTTTCTTAGAAAAATATTTAGAGAAGAATGCTTTTCATTTTTGGTCGTGTAACCTTCTGCGGATCTAACCAGTTTAAGCAAGAACTAGCATAGTGGGCTTATGCGTCTTTGCTTCAAATATAGTCAAAAAATAATAAAAGTCCAAGAACCATTACTTTTACGCATTTGCTTGGTCACAAACCAAAATTTGAACAAACAAAACATTTCAGTTTGTTAAAAAGTATAAATAATTGTTTATCGATTTGATGAAAAATAATACAATTTTTGCAGTTTGGTATATTGTCTCTAATTAATCATGCACAGCAATAAAGTTTCAGTAAAAAAAACAGTTCCGTACCCATACCCCTTTTAATTGTGTTTGCTGACTTATATTTAGTCTTTACCTCTACAGGTAAAAGCATTGTCAAACTGAATTTGCAAGCCTTACAATTAAACTTTGTCTCAACTCCTTGACCCCTATCGATTGCTATAAGCAGTTCTAGATACATTACGTGACTATTTTCCTTCGGGAAATATGCTATGCCAAAAACATTACTGTTTGCAAATGCTCTTTTAATACTGATGCCCTAGTAATAATAAACTCAGTTACAAACACTTGGATTTCATATCTAAAAATGCTATCGATAGCGTGAAATAGAAGCAAATAAATGCCCAGTAGACTTTCATTCAATTCATTTAAAACAAATTTAGCTAAACCCTCCAATTCAAAAGGCAACGAAGATAAAACCAACAAAAAAATAAAGTTTGTTATTTTAATACAAGCTATTGTATTGGTATAATGATTTACAAGAAACACAAATTTTTCCCTATTGTAGCCATTTTGTTTGTAGGGTTTGATAATATTTTGTTTACTATCAAAGCCTCTCTAATTCACAATCTAAATATCTTCATACAAGCCTATAGCGACTGCTGGGTTACAGTTTATTTGGACAATACAAAACTTTGGCTTGATGCAACTGGCAATCCAGTTTCAATTAGTCACGTGACTTCGAACTCAACAAGCATTGAAGACTTTTATTCTCTTGAAACCCTAATTAGCTGGGAAATTGGGGTCCCCTTGAAATGGGATTCTACTAAACCTCCATTTTGTAGAATAAATTTCCTTCTTCTGTATGATTCTCCCTTGGAAATATGTGGTAGTAACCTATTTCAACACTTTCCAACAGGAGTTGTCAGCTTCATCGCATTCATACACGAAAGCAAATATAGAAAAATCAAGAATGTAAAATTTGTATACCACTCACAAATCCCATTATTGATACATATCGTCAGAACTAAGGCAATTTTGGGTGAAATAACTCATGAAATCGGCCATCTTACAAAACAAGAATTTTTGTGGTTTGGGCCCGTAACCCTTAATTATGCATTTAAAGTACCACTAGTTTGCAGGTTGGATACATTGGGCATATGCAAAACGAAGGTGAAAGGAGTAGGGATTTTGGCAGTCAGTGAGAGACACCGTTTTTTTGTACATGACATTGTCCTCGTGCATTGTGGTCCTCGTTATCTTAACATCACAGACACATATCTTTTGCAGCTTTTCGGTCCTCCTGGAAAAATTAGCAAAATATACTATTTCAATGATAAGTATCGCATGAAAAGGCATTTCCTTATGATCATCTATTTAATGATGCTGGCAAATGCCAATAGTTGTATTGGGCTGGACTCGGATGGATCAATGGGAAAAGACACATTTTATGCGGGAACGATTTTGGACGTTGATTGGTCATCCGACTTTTGTTAAAATGGGCATAATGCCATCTCGTCAAATAGATCCTAGAAGATATTATAATTTGTATGACATGGCGTATGCTCCTACTGAGAAACTGCATAGGGCATTTGCCACTTGCAACGGTGTGCAACGACCAATGTCATTTGAAATGTATTCAATACCACTCGATCGCTTCAGTTGGGTTTTCGTACTGTCTGCTTCGTTAAGCGTGTCATTTGCGTTCACAGCTATTGCATACTATAAGAACATACTTGGAGTCGCCCTAATACAACTATTTTGTCGTGCTATTATTTCATCGCTATTTGCCCTGCTCGAAATTGGTGCAGGCCTGACTGACGAAATTATCGAAAAGGCTGAAATTATGTTGCAATACCGCTATATTTTCGGCTCTTGGATTCTTGCTCTAATAGTTGTTGTCAATGGTTACAAAGGGTTGTTTACATCACTATTTCTAGCACCACCAAGTGCCTCCCATCGTTGGGGTAGTTTTGGAGAACTAGAAGGTTTTCTATTTATGTTTGAAACTGCAAACTACATTTCTCTTCTTTTGAGTAGTAACGTTAATGTAAGGATCTTTGATCCATTTGTATGTGATTGCATTAAACGGGGATTTAAGGTAAATGGAAACGCACTAATGAACTATAAGGAATGGGGGAATCATAACATAACATATAATTGCCACAAATACAATTTATTCAAACGAGAAGTTGAAAACTTTCAAAAGCAATTAAAGCCAGCAGAATATGAAGTTTCGTGTCGAGAACATCAATATATTCCTGAACAGTCCAGTTGGGCCGTTTTATCTTCTGAAAATGACGAACACGAGACGAAAGCAGGTAATAGTTCCAAAAACGCGGTAAAATAGTTCGAACGAGTTATGTATAGTTCCTGAAAATAAAATAGTTCCAAAAAGTAACTCTAAAAATACAACCTAATTCATAATTGAAACTTTACATCATTAAACAACTATATATATATATATATATATATAAACCAGTCAGTTGTTTAATGATGTTTATAAATATATATATATATATATATATGCTGGATTAGTTTGGCTTTGGTTTTAAATTCAATAAAAATTTACACCAATTATATTATCTTGCTACTTTACCTTCTCTGAAGTCTACTTTTCCAAAATATTTGATGGAACTTATTTCTTGTCTGGAACTATTACTCGTTCGAAACTATTAGTCGTTTGGAACTATTTTTTCGAGAATATTTTTTTGTTAGGTTTTCAGATGACTGAGGCCGCCAAATACAAAATGAAGTTGAAAATAACATTACAGTTTGGCTATCAATTTGAAACGCCTATAACAAAGAGCAGCAAAAAGAAGGAAGCGTTAGTGAGTTGCGGGAAGACAATGCTTGTGGATGATTATGGGATTGTGCAACTCATAGTAGCAAATATTTTGGCGGAAATACTGAGCAACGCCACAAACGAACCTCTCCCAGAGTTCACAATTTCATCTGAAGGATTTCCATCAGAATTTGATGGATTTTTGTTCATCAACGCAATGCCAGGGTTAGAAAGTGTACGCTTGAGGATGTATAGCAGATTGCAACTATTGCTCACTCATGGAATTCATTCAGTGTGGTCAAAGTCATTTACTCTAAAAGACAGAATCCATATGGAAACCATTCATGAAGAAATATTGGCGTACAGATCGCGTCCTAGAGAGCTTTCTCTCGGTTTGAATATATTTACAATGTTTATTATGTTGATGGCTTTCTTACTAGTTGCTTTCCTTTCATTCATAATAGAAGTCCGATGCCAATTTTCAAGCACTATGGTGAAAGAATATTCCTCATCTGCATAGAGTAGTGTAGGAATAACAACTTGTTTATTATTATACAATATATTAAAATAATAAATTATACTATATATTCTATAGGGGTATATATATACAACCACATCAGTAAATAAGGTTTCATTTAATTAAATATAGTCGGAATGATTCGTGAGTGCAGATCCAATCAAAGTTGATAAATAATTAACTATACTGATCAAACCAATAGGCGCCAAACTCAATTTTCTACGCAAGCATTTCCGGCCTCTACTCAAACTCAATCGAAGCAAAAAATCTGATTGGACAATTTGCAGAAATCGATTTGACGCCATAAGCTTCATTAACATGAACGAAGACCAACCTTTACGCCGATGGACGTCTACCCCTTCGTCTAGGGCTCCATGAAACTCTTTCGCATGTGAGTGACCTTTGACCTCGACCTTTTTTGAGTCAATGACCTTTTCTGAGTTTTGAATTCAGTCAATGACCTTTCTGAGTTTTGAATTCAGTTAATTGTGACGTTTTTAAATCCATTCAAATGTGACCTTTTTTTTAGGACGAACTCAGATTTAATACATGACCTTTTTTCATCATTCAAGTTTCACCTCTTGTAAATCATTCAAACTGATATTTTTTGAATACATTCAAACATGACCTTATTTAAACCAATTAATGACCTTTTTTAAATCATTTCAAACATGACCTTTTTTCAAGCCTTTCGAATATGATTTTTTTCAGAACGATGAACAGAGAGGAAGTAGACCACTTTGTTACTGAAATGGGTTATGACCCGGCTGAATTTCAACCTGTCGAAGTAAGATTTTTAGAATAACACGAAACATCAAAATTTTGAAATCGTTTTGTTTCAAATTTTGAAAATTCCGATCAGGAGCCGCCAGGAAAATACTGTCCAGTACCCCTGACATATGCGCTGGCCGACTTTACCCAAAATCCAAAAATTTGGCCTTTCCAAAAAAAGCTCTTTCCTAAACTACATTTTCATCGAAAATGGAAAATCAAAGTCGAAGTTGAAATTTAGGAAGTCGCTGAGACGTACAAGCCAGTACCACTGAGATATGTACTTGCCAATTTTAATAGGAAATTCCGCCTTATTTTCCCTCAATCGCTGTTTGCAGAATCAGTCTCGAACCAAAATCGCTGCCAAATAGTACAAGATGCAAAGTGGCAGTTTTTGCAGCGATTTAGAAACGAGTTGAAAATCAAAGAAGAGGATAGGAAGGTCTCGTTCTGCAAAATCGCTTTCAATAAATTTAAAATGGGGAATTTACGGGATTTCGAAATTTGTCCCTTTGAGAAAAGGAAGGAAAAAGAAGGCCAGCCGTGAGTGATCTGTCTTCAAGTTTCAAATTAAATTCTTTGAAGTAAACAATTTGTTTATCATTTGTTTTCAATAATTAAAATAATTTGTTTTGAATAATGTATTTTGTTTTTGTCGTTGCGAGCTCCGGATCAATTCTCACCTCATTTTATTTTTCAGTATCAACGAACTGCCGGAGCCGGAGGGAAATATTAAAATCAAAATCGAAGCTACATCAAGCTACGAAAACGATTCGGGTGTTTCCGGAAACATCGCTGAAAACAAAACACCGCCAAATGTAAAACTAGAGCCAAATCAGCGCCAACTGTCAAATTGGAACCAAAATCAACGCTACCGCCAAATACAAATTCAGCGCCAAACGTTTCATTTTCAAATCACAAAATCGGCAAAACTCGGAAATCCGAATCACGACTGCCGGAGGAACCGAAGTCCAAAAAAGTTAGAAAAAGCTGTTTGAACAAGACTGATGTTGAAATAAAGAAAACGATATCTAACGCTGAAGTAAGCAAAAAAAAATCAAATTTAAAGAAAAAGTTTTTTTTTTTAATTTTTTTTTTTATAGATTTGTTTAGAAATGTTTATTGACAGTCGCTTATTTGTTTAAACTTTTGTTTTAGATTGGGAAGCAAACGGCTCGAGCCTATTACGTGAAGCAGTTTATGAGTCACTTGCCCTACGAGCCGAAGCCGATTTCAGAAGCCGTTTCCATCTAGTTTTGCATGAAACAAAAAGTTATGATGGTCCTGATCATAGATGGGCGAACTCAAATAGTAGCTACTCATCTACTCTCTACTCTTTCTGTCCGGCTCCTACTCAATCCTCTTCTACTCTCTACTCATTTGGAAATTCTTGAATGTTTCTACTCAATCCTCTTCTACTCTCTACTCATTGCTTTGCCTTCTACTCAAT
>VYYI01003020.1:0-13205 GCA_021029175.1 Bilobella aurantiaca | reverse complement strand
GGAAATGACCCCTTGAACTCAAAATGACCAGTCTCCTACTTCCGCTACTGGTTGACCGTTTTACCACGGTTTATTATTATTATTATTAATGAGATAACCGCTCCTTGCAGGCCTTTGCCTATGGAGCGGAGCAACACAGCAGAGAGTAGTAAACATAAAAAAATTACATTGTGTTGTTTGAAGCCAAGATAACCTAGAGTATGGTATGACAATGTCACTTAAGTCATATTTGAAAGAGAGGCAGAAAATAAGCAGTATTGTAATATGCTGATTTTACACATATTTAAGCTTTTCTAAATCTAAGTCCAAAGGTTTAAGTGAGTCAGTGAAAATTTTGCTGATATGGTCAGTGGGTCACAATTGTCAGCCGTTTTTCACTTATCCATCACTGGCTTCCATTCCAAAAACTGTTTTATTTCCAATTTTCCTTCCACACTATCCGGTCGTCCATCGGAAACGAGTAAAGTTTTTTTTTCTCATCATTTTCTGCCGGTGAACTAGCAGCACGTTCTGAGCTTTTAGGTGTCACAAGAAAAGGATTTTAAGTTGGCTAGCGGAGGAGCTTACTTATTTTGAGTACAGTAACTCAATTAGGGCTTAGAAGAGAGTGGTTTCAGTGCGTCTGCTTCTGATGAGTGTCAAAACCAGACTCTAAATGTTCAAAAATGCACTCGTCGAACCGTGGATTAACTTGTAGTATTCGTTATCATACGCACTTGTTGTTTCGCACAACCGTGCGAAACATGTAAAGCATGTCTCCATGCTTATTCAAGCCCTACTCATTTTTTTTTAAATACAGACATTATAAGTAAATGTGAATAAGTTTTTTTATTTTCGATTTGGTTTTGTCCCATTTATACACGTTCACCATAGTAATTATGTCATTTTCTAAGTCAATCAGTGGCTGTGCGTCTGTAAAAAAAGGTAGGGCATTGGTAGGAGTTTGGAGTTTTTATTTTTGCTTCTACAGAGAATATTTGTAATACGTTAGGAGCGAGTGGACGGGCACGGATATACGCATGAGCAACTCTCAAGGCTTTTTTTAATTGAGAAGCAATCTAGCCGTCAATGCGGGACGTTTTGATCAGAGATCTTCCTTCACAAATAACAATTTACATGTTTCTTTTTTTCTCCTGACCGTTGGACGGGGTTCTATTTAAGTTCAATTATAATACTCGTTGTTGTAATACATTTGAAATGTAACCGTTAGTTTTTAAGCTTAACGAAATGAAAGCAACACATTGATTAGATTACCAAGAACAACATCAAATGTAACTAGAAGTGTTCCAGGGTCCACATAGTAATAACTACCTATGTAAATGCGTATCTCCTTAACAGGAGCTAACAGAGCCTTACGGTCGTGCAATGTGCCTAACTCTCGACTTAACTCTAAAGACTCGAGAATTTGTGCCTGCAGTCGCCGAAAGGATACTACTTGCTTTGGTTAGCATTGCAATTATAAATATGTTACAAACTATAATACATATTGCAACATAGATGGAAACGAGTCCGATTTTTGAAAAGAACAAAAGGGTAAAGGCAGAGAGAAATACAATTGAAATTTGAGCCAGTGTCATTCCTAGTGGTAAAAAGACCTTTGAGAATGCTTGACTATAGAGCAAGTTCATGCAACGTAGATTGTTGTAATGAGTCAATGTTTGAGACAGGTTGAGATCCCCGTCTTTGTGCTTCTTTCTAATAAATTCAACAAAACATTATAGCCGTTAGTAAATTATTTTCCACTTTTTAACGAATCAAAGAAACTAAATTTATGACTTCTTTAAAGTTTTGTATTGCAGATAACAAATTGTTTCTTGTTGTGCTTTAAGTTTCTGTAGTTATGAAGATGTACCTCACTCCCTACCTCAATGTAGATGCACAACCGCAAGGTTATTGCATGTGCATGCTTAACTTATCTAGATTAAGCTCATCAGTTGGTGATTGACACTCAATAAAGTAAGAGATTAAGCATCCGAGAGCATTTATCTTACATAGTGTTTGTCACTGCATAATTCCTTACAAATTTGCCTTATTTATCGGTACATTTAAATAAAAATGGTATTTTAGTTTGAATTAAGGTTTGGAAACGAAGCGAAAATCGTGGTTTGAGTTTGACAATGACTAACTATTCTTTTAATTTTGCATCATCATTATTGTTGAATGAAAGTTATCTTCTCTTACTTAATGCATTTTAGCCAGAGGCAAGTACTGATCAAATATAGGAAGTTCATAGTTACAAAGTAAAAAAATGTTCTCCAATTCCAAAATATGAAGAAGAATGTAAATACGCTGTAAATTTGACTCCCAGCATTTACTCCAAAGAAGTAGATGTAAGCATTTGTGCCTAAATAGTTTTGGTACCAGATGAAGCCGGGAGCGATAGTGCAAACTACGGATGTTAAGTCCATGTTTAACATCATAAGCGCAAGAAGTCGCTGTCATGGTATCGCTTTCAAGTCAATGTGTAACTCTTTTGCTAGGATAGAGTTCATTTTAAAGAAGTTGTAAATAAATTGCTCAATTTCATACTGCTGTGTTTGAGAGACGTAGCGAATGAGTGTACACCAATTGACGGCACAGAAGTATAGTAGAGGCATCAGTGCCATCATTACGGTTGATGGATCCTCAAGTCTTCGATAGGTAAGGATTCCATAAGCAAAACAACACCAAACTCTACACAGCACTTCGGGGATGATTATAAAGTAGCCAATCATTCGTCGTAAATCACTTGGTGTCTCAAACTCTCTTTTGGCTGAATTCCACACGCTTGGTATTAAGAACATTTTTGTGTTCCAACAAATGAAACGAGAAAATGTTTTTAAATTTGATTCCGACAGCATATTGAATTCTCATATATTTTTTACACTATTATAATATCAATAGTTCTCGCTATTTAAGAGGATTCTACTGTCTTCTGAATTTGGCTTTTTTTGAACTACAACATGGTTTGGAAAAGTATGTATAAAAGAGGAGGGAAGGTGAACTAATTCGAAAAGGGAGAATTATCGTTTCATATATGTAAGCGTTATATTTTTTGGAACTGCTACAGAGTCTAGTTGGTATCGGTTTATTTAAGTTCCGGTAATGAATTCTTACAAAATTTATTAGGACGTTAAGGCTTTTTTAGTTTTGGTTCTACGAATTTATTTTCTTTTGGAATTGTGTTGCTATAGAATTTATACATGCAACCTAAATAGATTTTGGAGCCTTAGCACAATCCTTCGATCAGCATCGCGTTCAACTCGCAGTGAGATTAAAGCATATTGAATGCAATTTAGCCACTTGCGGCCGGGCGTAAAGGCTTTTTCACACATGATATTTAGAATGAGGCTTATCTTTTTAATTAACCGGCTCGTAAGCTTAGCAAACACATCAAATTAATAATGCCCATGTGCAATCTAGCTAGGAAATCGAGTTCACATTAATGAAGTTGTATTTGAAAATTATTCAATAGCATATTTGATATTTTACTTACAGCTTGATATGGTATAGTAGCCATACCAAGATGTAATATAGCAATAACACAAACCATTTTTTTTTCAATTTTTAAGCATGACAAATAAATAAATGTGGACATGAAAATGTCTTCAGATATTTGTATATACTCTAATTTTACGAAATCTCTATCTCAGGTTGCAGGTGGAGAAGTAATGAGAGCCTAGCCACCAGACAAATAGGCACCACCTAATGACCATGCGGAAGCTTTTTAATTACAAACTTTAAAATTCTTTACAAAATTTCGAGCTCATACCACGTTTAAACTTAAACAATTTTGGATATCGGGTCTCATGGGCTACGTCCCTCGTAGACTCTTCAAGGAATGTAAATAAAAAAAAAAAAAATTACAAACTTTAAGTCTTTAAAATAATTCAAATATACAATATTACCATTTGGCGTGTACCCAGCTTCCGCTCACCTATTGATGAGAAGAGTGTCTCATTGAAAAGCAGAGGAAAAGTTGTTGCTTATGATTATTAATTTAATAACAAATTTTGCTTTGTTCATTACAAAATTTCAATTTATTATAAATTGTGGGAGAGCACTAAAGATGCTTTAACAGCAACGGCTACGCCTCCGCCAGAATTCGAAGCATGGATATCTTCCTAAAATATATTATATAAGAGTAAAATTTATCTTTTAGAATTTGAGCTGCCATCACAGCATTTAAACTGTTACTTTTTTACATTATGTAACGCAAAATGAGAACAATGTGTTTCATAGCAATGCATATAATTTAGGCTACTTGACAATTAATTTGATGTCCACAACAGCGTCTACACATTCTGTCATAACACCCATATCTTCTTTGACCTAAGGATTCAATTAACCTTAGCACCATAAATTATCTTCATTTTCTTGAGACAACTTCGGCAACAATGAAGACAATATTACAATTGCTAGAAGTAGAACTATAAAACCAGAAATACGCATTCCCTAAAAGTTAATATTAACTAACACAGATGACTAAACAATGCTATGAAAGTACAATAGATTAGTGAAGTTTACTTGATGGGCTCCTTTCATTGAAATTCTCATGGTGAGAACAATAGCTTTGCCAATGTTAATTGACCTTGTGTGTAAAGATAATAACAAAACTTTATAAATCTCAACTTTAGAAATTCCGTTGTCTTAATGCTACTAGTGTCAATATTTACCGCTCAGCGACCTTGAAAAATTAATTGGTTGCATGATCATGGAATAATTATTGCCTTCTTGATTTAATCATATATATAAAGGAGAATGTGGGAAATGTTCGGTGCACATGCACTATATAGCTCCGCCTGAACATATAGCCATACGACAAGAAAGAGATTCCTTTTGCATTACGTGGGTAAAGTGCATACAAGCACAAGGGAAGAAAGGAACATGCAGTAGCATGGGCCCAATGCGTTTTCCCATGCAAGCACAAGAAAACGAAAAGAAGGAGCAAAAAATAGTCCTTATCTCTTCCATCCCTTTACCCACTACTACTCTGCTTCTCCTCTTTTCTTCTCATTCGCTCTTCAGAGCTCGAGCAGGGAGGTTCTCTGCTAATTTGTTTCCACTTCCCCAGCTGATTCATTTGTTTTCAATAACGTTTTGTTTTAATTTTATAACTTCATCATATAATAATTTGAAAATGTTTATGTGTTACGAAAAGTGTTCGCTGTTGCCTTATGGAAGGTTCAACATCAAATTCTTGAAGGGGGAGGAGTGAAAATGCATAGGAAAAGAAATCCTCCCAAACTTAGCCCCAGGCGTTGGTCCCTCTCATTCCTAAATTGGAAGCCGAGCAGGAGGCATATCTCTCTCTCTTCCCCTCAAACTCAAAACGGTTCACCCGGAAATGACCCCTTGACCTCAAAATGACCTTTCAAGGTCAAATCCTACTTTTGCATGAAACAAAAAGTTATGATGTTTTTAATGACTCCCGTGACCCCCATCACTCAAAAATCACCCCTTGACCTCAAGATGACCTTTCAAGGTCTAACCCTACTTTTGCATGAAACAAAAAGTTATGACGTTTTTAATGACCCCCGTGACCCCCTTAACCTCAAAATGACCTTTCAAGGTCAACCCCCACTTTTGCATGAAACAAAAAGTTAAGATGTTTTTAATGATATCCGAGATCACCAATGACTGCTAAAATTACTTGCAAAATTTGTACTCGTAATTTTTTGATTTTTTGCCTTCGAAGCGTTAATTGTGAATGTACGTGTAGCGGCAGTAGTGATCGGTCAAGCACTTTTTTTTATGTTAATGCTTAATTTACTTTTTAAATTCCATGAATTTGTAGCGGAGTTGATGGTCGTGAATGCAACGGCTGCAGCGATCGGTCAAGATACATTATTTAAATCTAATTCAATAGAGTACTAACTAATAAAGGTAGGGACTTAATTCCTAGCATCGGTTTACGGACCAAACTTGGGGGCAGTCCCCAAGTGGGCTCAACTGTGATTTAAATATAATTTCAATGGAGATATCTCTCAGTTAAGTGATCAACTCATTTACATTGACTGCGGGACTATTGTTATTACGGAAAGCTACTAGCAAGCAAGCGCCGCGGAGCGGCGCAGCGTAGCTAGTATTACTATATTTAAGGTGTTCTATATAATGTGCATATTTGAGAATGAGAATGTTCGGTAAAATTAAAGTAAACTAAAATAGATATGTAAACGTGGAATTTTGACTAAAAGTATTGTTTGATTTTTTGGGTTTTGAAATATAACCTGTAGACACTTTAATATTTTACGTCCTGTTGCCTTTGACAAATATCATATACTGTGAACTGATCCTTTGTAAATTTTAGGTGAGTGTATTTTATATGATTTGTGTAAATGTAAATTGCGCCTGTTTAATTTTGGAATAACTACATAAAAATAGTTCCAACTTAATTGGAAAAGTTTATGTTGAAAAATTGACATGCAATTCTATGTTATTTAGCCGCTCCCATTTATAAAAATGTGTTGAATACTGCAAACTAAACCTCAAGCAAACCTAGCCAAACAACCCTAAAAGAAAGCCAAGCAAGTCATATACCTTTTGCATGACAACGAAACCACAAGTATCGCAATTTGTTTTAAATTTTATATAGGCGTAGAAGCCTGCATAAAAGGTTTTGAAGGTTAAATGCTATTATTTAAGAATACAAAACTTCATTTGTAATGGTTGTCGGATTTTAAGTAATTATATTACTAACTTGAAATTACATTTAAAAAATAGCTAATTTTGTTCAATTCATTAAAAAATCACGGATACCATGCGTGATTGATACGTCAGGGTCGTAATTGTAAATATTTGTAAATAGCACAATAAAAAGTTTGACAATATACGTTATTGTGGTACGTTTTGTGCTCAAATAACTTGAGTATATTTTGAATTTATGACGAATATTTACATTCAAGCAAATTTTTTTTACAAAAACCTTATTTTTGTGCACTTAGAATAAGAAGACTTAAAGTGGTTGTTCTGATTTACAATCTTCAATTTACTGGTTAAGACTCCTTGCAATTTCTTTCATTCCTTGCCATTCACGTTCACTAAATGTTGAGCTCTCGACAACGTGAGGAATTCCAGCAAATATTCTACCATCTTCCACTTCGTCCAAATCTTCATCTAGTACTTTTTCCCGTAATTTGAATTGTTCTTTCGCTTCAAATATTTCAGTTCCTTTGAGTAGCATTAGAGGCCAGGCATGTACGGTATTTGGTTTCAGAAATTCTCTAACCCAGTCCAATGACGACATGAAAGAATCTGTTGTTTGAAGCGGTAGGCCATATATCAAGGATACTTCAAACGGAATTCCACGTTCGCGCAATTTTTCGCTTGCAGCCAAGACTGCTTTCAAATTATTTTTTCGCCGGATGATTTTTGATTCAGATGGCATGATTGTTTGGATTCCGAATTCCAACTCCACCTGAACTCCTTGCTCCTGTAATTGTGTAAGTGCGTCCAAATACTCATCTTTCACCATTTCAAAGCGTGATTGAAGGGAGAGGCGACCCTTGTATTTGTGTCGGATGAATGCTTCAAGCGTAGTCATGTAATTTGTGCCAGAATTGAAAATTGGATCTACAATTGATATGTCATTGATTCCTTGCAAAGTAACAGCCTCGATTTCATTATTAATTCGAGCTGGGTTGCAATTTAGTCTCTTTTCGTAACTGTCCTTGTGTTGACAGAAGGCACATGTAAATGGGCATCCGCGTTGCGTTTCAAGCCTCATATAGCCCCTGTGCTGCACAATACCACTAAGGAGTGGCGAAGGAAGTGTATTCAAATTATAAACGGACTTTGTTCCCTCGTCTTCTTGTCCCTTCAAATGGACGCCTGGGATTTTAGTTGAGCCGATGTCATCCTATTCACCAAATAATGTAATACTGAAGAGAAACATTCTAGCCGATACTAAATTTGAGACCCATGCGGAGAATTAGCTCAACCTCTTGAGACATAGTTACAAGTTACCTAATTGTGCTTCTGTATATTGACATATTTTTAGGCATAGTAATTTTGTCTTTAGCTTTGAATTGAGTCATTGAACCGTTAATTAACCGTTCAAATAGGGGAAATGCCGCAGGAGGTTGCAAATATAACTCCCGGTATATATAAAAGGTCTGAATTATAGTATCAGCTGAAAACGTTGTAATGAGTAGAGTGAAGTTGTCAATCATTTCTAACTACTACGCTTCTATACGAGTTCAAAATAAAAGGCACTGAATTTTTTTTTGAAATTTTTAAAGCTTTTGTCAAAATAATTACAAAGTTTCAAACCAAAATTAGTAGTTATTTGCATAATTATGCCTTATGTCAACGTTATTATTGTTGCGAGTGAAAAGAAAACTCTAGTAAAGTTATATATTTTAAGACAACAAAATCGACGACCCAACTCTATTAAAAATTGAAACTGTAAACTTTCCTTTACAATTTGTTGCAGCAGAAGGGTTAGGCTCTGTTCCGCATATCCGCGAATAAATATGTCACCGAAAGGGTAATTCAGTTCCAGGGTTCCTTTAGGGTTGTATGTTACTTGAGGTCCTCCAAGTATTGTGAGGAAGTTTTTGTATTTTGATGTAAGATGTTGCAGAATATTTGCTGCAAATGCTTCGTTCCAGATATAAATACCTGTGGCCATAACATGTGGTTGAATCGTATTAAAATCGTTTAAAACTTGTTGACAAATTTCTTCAGCGTTGGCTCGTTTGACGTCGTATTGACGATGATTTATTTCCCATTTTACTGAAATCAACGGATTAGAGTACAACTGGGCTAGAATCGAAGATGCTGCCAAAGAAACATTTGCGTCTTTTTTACGCAAATAGTCAAAACTGGCGACAAATATTCGCTTCATTGTTTTGTTTAGGGAATATTGGTGGCAACTAAATTAGACGAACAGTGTGTAGAAGCCAATTGCATTATTAACAAAATTACTAACGTTTTGAGTACAACTTATGACGTTAAGCCTTAAGTTTTATATGAAGTGTAATTGCACAATAAGAGAGGCACTTACTCGACTTCGAACTACGAGGTTGGGGTTTGAGAATACAAACTATTGCAAACCTGTTTACATGTTTGTGATGCTGAATTTTCGAACCCAACTGGTTTTTTGACGTAAGTTAAGGTACTTTGTCATGTGAAAGCATAATTATTTCATTCTATTATTGAAAACCTATTAGAACAGTTCTAATTTAGATGGGTTATAATTTAATTTTTGGAAAACATTGGAAAGATTATATATCATGGTTTCGAAATAATTTTTTGTAATGTTTTAGTTTGTATCACTGTAAAAAATATGGTATGCGCTGTTTGTTTTGGAAATTATTGCAGACAAGCTTCAAACGTAATGACGTTTATCAGGGAAATATGTTTTAAATACCTTGTGTAATGGTACTCTTACTTGATAAGTCCCTGGATTTCTTCTAGTAGTTAAAATTAAAACCTTAAATTTACTTAATTAAATTAGTCAGGGCATTGATTTACACTTTGCGCTATGATGCGGAGAATTTCAAACAAGTAGATGCTGCAATCACAATCAATGGCTCACAGTAGTATAAAATTTATCCAGGTAGTAAATTCTAGAGTCTTACAAGTGTGGTGTTTTGCTGCATTTAACATGACCAAAAGAACTTTCTGAATATGTTTTAAACCTCAGGACAACACGTCAAGGGTCTGCTTAATAAAAGTTGTCTTTACTAAATTATTTACCATATAACGTTTTAGTGTTCGATATAAACCTGTACTTGTATTTGAACTTGTAGAACATTAAAAGATAAAAATGTTCGTAAATATTTTTAGGCAACTCAATTCCTTTAACTTTCCAGGGCTTTAGTTACTTTAGTCTCAATTTCAACGTTTCTTCAGCTAGTAAAAAAGGAATCGAATAGAAAAATGACAGTATTTGAAAATTTAATTCACAACAGGGCTACGAAGACTTACGTAGGATTCCTCTGGGTTTACCACAGAGTTTTGATGCAAAAATGGCGTAGAGTACTGAGGAATTCCATTCGGCAGGAAACGGCGAGTAAAAAATTGTAACAAGTTAAATAATGATAATATTGTCACTAGTTTTAATTACATTTTATTTCATTTTAGCTCCCTACCATTCTTCCCACACTCAAATCACTCAAACTGATTTGCCGAATTGGAGGCACCTTCGGCGGAGTGCCCTTTGAATGGCATGAAGGAACACAAAGATTGAATCTAATAATTACAAATTTCCGACGCCTGAAGTGGTACTTTGCCATGTTTGCCATGGTGATTCAAGCTACATTTGTTACGTTTCGGAGCATACAAGCAAGCTGTTGCATGGACGTTAGTCTAGGGAACCTACTAGTTTCAATTTTTGCTTCAATTACGGCTACATCATGTTCAGTGATTAATGCAGGAGTGTACCTACATCATCAAGAAATTTTGTTAGTATTTAATCAAATTCTGAAATATAATGGTGAGTATTTTTGATGAAGTTTTTTTTAAACTGTGTTACCTATTTTAACTGAAATAATCCTTACTGTTCTAAGTTGGAATGAAGCAATAGTGTGTCAACCAAAAATTTCAATAAACTGTACTTTCCACACCGAATTCTTAAAATAAAAAACGTCTAATTTTAATTTTAATAAGAATGCAATCGTTCAAAAATTGTAATTTTTCCATTTCAGCTCATTTACCACAATAATCAAACTTTTTTATTATTAAGTAAGATAATAATGAAGATGCTTGCGACATACATTGATGTAGTTTTTTTTCTAATATTACAGAGGAAATATATCGTCAGAATCAGCGTTTGAAGGTGATGCGGTATCTATTCAAGGAAGCTTCCCCAGCTATCTTTTACTTAATATTTACCTATGGCTTTCTTCAATTTTTCTCAGCTATTGTAAATGTTACTGCGCCAAAATATTTTCATTCGTTATTCAATTTAACAGATACTCCAAAGTGGCATTTGATACCAATCGGCATTGCCGACATGTCACTAGTCGTCTCTGGTGCATCTACACTAAATTTTGCAATCATATTCTTCTTGACATATGTCATGTCAACAGCAGATTCATTGAGATTTATGAGGTCAGCTTGCAAAAGAAACCCAAATCGAATAGGCTTGCAACAAAAGTTATGGATACATAAACTTTATTGACCCCCACGGCAATTTGTGTGCCAAAATTTAGATTTTGGTCACAGTGTCGTGTCAACCCACAATCTATGCAAAAGCCATATTTCAGCATTTTTTTGTGATAGTCAAAAATTTTACCAGGAACCTGCTCTCCTGTTTGACTTGACATATAATATTTTCTATATTATAAATTTGGGCTTCAAATAGTGTGCTTTTACTATTTTTATAAATGGGAAGGTCCCGTTTTACCACTAATGGCGTTTTGCTATTGGTATTATTTATTCAAATTTAAGTTTTAATATTTTTGTTTAATACTTTCTCATGAAATATATAATTTGTACACTAATGTTAATGGAAACCAAGGTAAACGGTATAACCTTCAGGTAAAACTCATCGCACTCATCTATGGATACAGGGCGGTAGTTTTATCAGTAAAGTCTTTAACTATAATAATGTTTAATTTTTCAGCAAAACCAATTTTTCTCATCAAAAGTTTGCAGAACACTTTCGAATTTTGCAATTGATCAATTCTCTATACCACGATTGCGCCCGCTATCACATCAACACATGCATGTTCGGGACAACAATGCTTGCTTGCATTGTAAGCAGTTTCATATTCTTAAAAAAACATAACACCGTTCACCGCTTGGCAGTAGTAGCCTTTGGAACTATCATCATTGTTTCAATTCTCATTGTCAAGAATAACTTTCACATTTCGTATCACATTCGTGAGTACTCTGCAGATCTAGTGCGGGCTCGCGTTCGCAAAGCACACAGAGACAAGTATGTTTCAAAAATTAACAAATCAATTCATCCCCTTTCAATGTATATCGGAGACTACTTTGCTGTGAACCAACATACAACATTGACTTTTGTTAACTTAGCTCTCACAACAACAATTACTCTACTTGTATTATTTTAGCGAATAGTATAATGCATGTGAGTACAAATGAAACGTACAGTGCTCCTAAGCATTATCAGACCAACCCTTTTTTGGACCGGTTTTGGAAATTACGTAACAAAATTCAAATTGCATATTTTTTAACAACTATTTAGGTCATTTGAAGCAAAAAGAGTCAAAGTTTGGGGAATGCAGAGCATCGGTTCAAGATTTCTCACTAACACAGCCGAAAATGGGCTCCAAATCATTATAAAACTTCGGGCTTCCTCAAGCCAAAATACCCTATCTCGGGATGATGCTGTATAGAGGTCGCTCCTAGGAAAGTGACTTTAAAAATTACTAATATCAAATAAACTAATTCTTATTCCTAAATGCTTTCACCTGTTTTTAATAACAATTAATTTGCACCATCTAGGAAAACGCCTCCATTTGTTTTACATTTGGTCATATTCTTCCGTGACAAGAGATTAGCGGTCATAAACACCGGTGAAAACATTTAGAAATTTTATTAAAAACTTTGTTTTCACGTATAAGAAGTAGTTTTTTGATATTAGTAATTATTAAAGTCACTTTTCCAGGAGCTACCACTACCATTTTCAAGCCCGAGATAGGACTTTCTCCTGAAAAAAAAGCCCTCGTCTTATAATTATTTGGAGCCTTTTTTGGGCTGTTTTAGTGATAACTCTTGAACCGATGCTCCGAATTTCACAAACTTTGACTTTTTTTGCTTCAAATGACCTAAATAATTGTTACAAAAATATGTAATTCGAATTTTGTTACGCAATTTCAAAAAAACGGTCCAAAAAGTGGTGGTCTTATAATTCTTTGGAGCACTGTACAATCAATAAGCACACATTCCTCAACTATGTCTGAAATGATATTCAATTTGTAGTAAAATAAAAGTTTTTGCAAATGCGCCTTACATTCGTATTTACATTTTACATTATTCTTCTTGGTTTCATTTCTGTGAATAAGTACTCTTAATTTATAAACTCATCAAGCTTAAATGAATTGACTATATCTGAATTTGCGTTCATTAATTGTCTATGTATGTATTTTGATGTTAAGGATATTGCTACCTACATCACTCAGGCCACAATCGGGCCCATTGCAGTAACTCCAGTGAATAAAATTCCAATAGCCGCCCTATTGTTTCTGGTGCGTTGTTGGAGTCCAATATTAGATAATTAAAATCTTAAACTCATCCCATCCAGGATGATT
>VYYI01003019.1:0-13206 GCA_021029175.1 Bilobella aurantiaca | reverse complement strand
AATGGCCTATTGACATCCGAAAAAAAAGACTTCTATTTTCTAGTCTAATCTTAATATTTTTCTAGTTCTAAGTTTCCTACTTCCGCTACTGGTTGACCGTTTTACCACGGTTTATTATTTTTGGCGATCTCTACTAATTTAATTTTTACTACTATTATCCATGATTTGCTAACAACTATTTTAATTATTGCATGAGAATTTTATCTGATTGCACTTAAAAAGCTAATTAAATTAATCGCAAACAAGGGGCAGGTTTTCTTTTTGAAAAATGAATCCTTACACTAATAGACGCATTTCATCAAATAAATAAATAGAAAAATAGATCCAAATAATATATTATAAAATTGACAGTTTAGCAAATGCTGATAAATAATTCTATGGGAATTGGAAACATACCGACTAAATAAAGATGTTTACCTTGATTACCCAAGCATTACCGCCTTGACAATAGGCAAAACGCTACACTTCGAGCAATGTTGTCTAATAGAGTCAGCTTTGCCTCCTATAGAGAAGAAGCCATAGTAAATAGAGTTACAACAAAACACAGGAAAAACATTTTGAAACTAACTTCTTCCATGTGGTAAATTCCTGCAATTGTGCACTTGAGTGCAGGAATTGATCGCAATATTTTTGCTGTGTAATTCCACTGCTGTTCAGATTCTTGTCCCAAATTTAGCCTCAGCAATTTAAATTTCAGTTGAAATTTTGAGGAAATATTGAACACAGCTGACATGAGCTGAGCTCCAGGGCCAATAATTATAACAATAGTTGAAAAGTATACAAAGAATAGGAGGTAAATTCCAACATGGAGGTGATGGCGCAGCCGTACAAGACAAAATACAGCGAGGCACATGCACATTGCCAGTGCTATTTTAAATGTTGGCAAAAACATTGATCCGTATATTTTATTGTGGATTTGATTAAGAAGTTGTAGGGTTCGATAGATGTAAATACATTCAAGCACAGAAGTAGGAGGACGTTGCGTCTTCAAACTATTGATACGATAATTAGTTGTAAAAATATAATTAATAAAAAAAATACAGGCTCCGGTTTGAAATGAGGAAATTTAAAATCTAATGTATACGATACAAATGAGTTCTTTTCAATAATATTTTTTGGTAATGGTCTTGAACAATGTATGGCGTTTTGGCTATTACAATATTTTTGGCATAAATTAAACAAATAATTAAAAACAGTTTCAATAACAAATATAATTTGTTGCATTGGTACAGAGGGGTTAAAAATGATTGTGCTTCTGCAAATATAGTTTCCTTATTAGAAACACAGTGGAGAAAAACTCCCGGAAACATTTGAGGAAATCCGCACAAAATCATATACACATTTGTATTGTATATGTGTTGTCTACTTAAGAAGTAATGCGTATACTTACCATATCTCTTTAAGCCAACTCACGAGGTTGAGTATTGATGGAATAAATATCGCGACGGTTGTTACTACATCGCATAAAAGTGCAACGGTGTAGAAGCATTGTGTTGCAGAATAAATTACAAACATCCATAAACTAAAAATTGACTCGTTGACAATGATGTTTTGAACGGTTGAGGCAACAATAGAAAAGAAAAGGGCAAATATAATTCCAGAGTAGATTCTTCCACGAGTTTTTGAGTAATATGATTTAGATTTCTGTTTTGTCCCACCACAACGCTTTTCTAAAAAACGAAATTATTCTATAAATGCAGTTTGATTATTTTACTACACTTACCTAGAGATGCCCCAAATTCAAACAAGTTATTTGAAAGGTTTGCCAACTCGTAGCGATATATCATTGAAGTGAGTCGAAATGAGAGTCCACCAAAGAAAACAAGAAGCAATGTGCCCACCGTTACTGTTACAGTAATTGAATCAGTTGTAATCATTCGGAAGGTTCCAAAAACTATATTTGAAGTGTATATAAAAAGCATGATGAGTGCCATACATTTTTGTTTACAGCTTGTAACGGCGTGAACATTGACCGGGCATGCTAATAGTGTAATTTCATTCAGCCTTAAAAATGTGCCGAACGCCACAAACCTTTGAAGCATTTGCAGCTCATAGCTGTTCAACATTTTGGCAATTTTAAATTCATAGCTACAACAACTGGTGTTTATATGGAGTTTTATACTAAAATATTCCCAGCAATTTTTCTCTCTATTGATAATTCATTTGTGTTTATGATAAGAGGAAATTTACATTAATTAGAAGTTACGAGTTGCAATTTCAGAAACGCACAGTAAACTAAAATGAATAATTGATTTTCTTGTTTGTAGTATGTAATTACCTAAACTAAAGGACAATTTTAGAGATCTTAACTTGATAAATTATTCCATTACTACAATTGCAGCTTACCTGTTGTCCTGGCCTGTACGGTATAGATCTATCAAACCCTGTAATTATCGCTCGGCTTTGAATTTTCAATTATTTAAAATATTGATTTCTTTTATTCACTTATTTTTTTCAGGCGATGAGCCACTTGTCAAGTAATGTTAAGTAATGAAAAGTAAAACAGTGGATAAAAATTTGCAATTATCAGCCTATTTTGCTACTATACTTTTAATTTAATAGATATAAAGATAAATCAAAATATAGGGAATTTAATTAATTCCATAAATTAACCGTTATGCACTCAAATTAACGAAAACTTGAAATAAATCTCCAATTGCACACCAAATACTAAGACTAAAATTTATAGTACAGACAATTTGTTGTTCTCAATACAAAGTATTATCTAACCTTTATTATTGATATCTTACTGCAAATTGAACGCCGTTTATCAAAATTTATAACTTTTCCCAAACTTTACTTATAAAATTTTCGAGCGATACAAAGTATTATCTAACCTTTATTATTGATATCTTACTGCAAATTGAACGCCGTTTATCAAAATTTATAACTTTTCCCAAACTTTACTTATAAAATTTCTATCGAAATTCTGTTTACTTATATCAAAGTATGCTTCCAATCCATTTGTGTTTTAGGAACATAAAACAGCGGAATGTTACGAATAGTCTGTCGTGCCCACTTGATGACAACTATAATGAGCCCTTATCCCTGCACATCCCTACCCTTGCATTCATGTTGACCATCCGCTCTGCGGGAATTTCAAGTAAACCACCTTTACCATTTCATAGTTTGTTTGATTGCGTCTTCACATTTTCACAATTGTTTTTATTTTTGTTGAAATGGTTTGGCTTAGAATGTTAAGATTTAACCCCTTTAAAAAAATTTCTTAATTGTTTTGCCGTAGCCCTTGTCCGCTTGTCTACGTAAATCGTGATTCCTAATACAAATCGTCGTAAATTACTGAAATGGAAAAAATAATTTGACGATATAATTGGTAATTAACAGTAGCAATGGCATGTATACGAGTGACTGATTGAGTGTTTGGTTTTTTCTTTGTCGTAAGAAGAGGAAAAAAACCTCATTGCCAAAATAGGTTACATGATATGATTCAATTTATTGTTGACAGGTCGTATTCGCTAAACTCGTGCTGTAATTGTGTAACATAAGCTTAACTGTATAAAAAACAATTTTACAATAATTCTAATTGTTCTAATTACATTATATTGAAGCATTAAATTGCAATTTGAAATCTGTTGTTCTGTAGAATTCAGTTTAAACATCTAAGATTGTTTAGTTATTTACTAATCGTTGTGATAGTTAATGTAACGTTATTTTGGCGAGTTTTTAAGTTGTAGCAACATAATTCATGAGTGAGCACGAACCACTACTTGCTGCAAACGAATTGAAGCAAAGAACCACATAGATAAAATAGAGCAGAAGTGGATATCATAATCATCGAAGGCAATAATGCAAAAATAAAGACGTAGATATTTTCTTCCTGTTCAATTCATGAGAGCTGTGGCGGAAATCCTATAAAAATTTAAAAAAAAGTTGTTTCAAATAATTTTGTGCAGGAAAACCACATTCTAATAATTCAGTTCTTTCAGTTTCTAATTTTGTAATCTGACAGTCAGTGTTCGCCTTTGAATACGAAAAATTTAAAGCTGATGCGAAATGAGGCGTGTTTTAGCTTGTTTTGCCTTTTGGATCCTATTGGTTGCAATGTTTAAATTTACAGTTGGAAAATCTGCGTTTTATCATATTCAAGAAATAGAAAAGTTAGTAAGAAATATATATTAAATACTACATTTATGTATACACGTGTTGTACTAGGAGTATATTACTTCCATAAAAATACTGCAGCTTGTCTTATCAAGCTTTATAATTAGGGGCAAAAAAAATTCCGATTTACGAACGCATTAGTGGATTTCTTTAACATGAAATGTACATTAATAAGGTCCACGACATAATATAACATGCAAACATCTAGTTTCCACCTATTCCAAAAAATTCTTGTTTATTACAAGATGGAATATCCGGGTGTACAATATAAGGTTTATTTTTCATTGACCAGGTGTACGAGAAACTTTGGAGCGATAATTTTTTATTTTCTCGCTTTCTAATTAATAATTTTCCCAGGGCAAAACAGTGCAAAAACTCCTTGTATACAAGAGGATATGACAAGAAAACAAGAAAATGCTACCGAATCCCATCCGAGGGACCATGCTTCGGCGGAATGCAATTTTTATCCGAATTAGACGCTGAGGACCTATACGGGTCATGCCAATGTACCGAATACAAAAAACTAACTGCTTATTATTCTCCTCACAGAAAATGCTATTCTGTGTATCAGCAAGTAAGTAAACAAAAATTCAAACAAATAAAAACAAATTTCTAACAGCTGTGTACATACGTAGGCATACTGTCAAGAAGGAAATATTCTAATGCCTTTGAAAAATGGTTCATATCAAGTGGGCTGCAAAGCGAATCCTTGCGATGTATCATTTGGAAATGAAGATATTTTCCCATTTGAGGGACGTTGTGTTAGATACAGATCCAAATGTGGCAAAGGACTGATTGATGGAAAACTTGAATATAAGTTTATNTTGAATATAAGTTTATTGATATTGCAAATGATGGATCAACCGTTGTTTGCTCCTTTCGAGAATTAAGTAAATATGCTGTTTCCGCAGTTTCCACATCTTGTCCTCGCGGCACATTCAGAACAATAGCATCGCAGAAGTGTACAAGTATGACATTTAATGTCGACGATTGGAAGTAGACGCTCCATAAAACCTAATTAACAATCCCGTCCTAAGCCGCGTGCAGTTTTAGAAATCCCTGTAAATTCTATTTTCCAGAGTCTTCGAAAAGTTCGAATCGGCGAATTCCTTGTGTTAATTATACACAAAGAACTAATATTTATGTCACCCTAAAATTTCTACAATTGAAATAAATTTGATATAGATAATAAATATTGATAGAAAATATTATGCATAACGCTCGTTCTTAAGTATTCATGTTACATTAACCATAAATATGTTTTAACTGATTTTCTATATTTTCACATTTGCCATCAAATTTCAGAATATACACTTTGACGTACTCACAATACAAACTATAATAATCAGTCTAAGCTTCATAATCTCGTTTCAGTAATTAGATATTACATACAAGTAGTATCAATAAAAAAAAGAAAACAAACAACAATTTATTAAATAAAACTGCCATTTTAGCCATAGTTTGAAGTGTAAGAGATAGAATTTCCTGTCTAGTTTTTAAAGCAAAATTTTATTAAGAAAAGTGTTTTTTTTTTCTAAAGTATTATTTGCAACAGTCTCAATCCTTTTTCGGTCTCGATCAGGCGAGCAGGAGAGACCTTCATTGTGATTACTTTTTTTCTTGTATCATATCTCCAAAGAAAATAATATAATCTATACCGCCCAGCTTGAGAACATGGTAATTTGAAATTCTTACTCAGCCACAAAAAAGTGGGTCCTATTGGTATCCCCCTTAAGAAATAGGCCTTGCATCAATCTGTGTATATGCTCAAATCTTTTTTATTTGGATACAATGTCAGACTATATGGAAATTATAATTATATTTAAATATAAATGACTTATCATCTGATAAATTTCATCCCGATAATTATTTGTTTATTGCTAGAGAAATTTAAAAACATGTAAGATTCACCTTAATGTATAATAAAATAACACACTATAACAATGGTAATTTAATGTAAGTTACTATTAAAATTAACAGCTTAGATTATGATTCCGGATATAAGCCCAATTTGGTTTGCAACTAATTGTATTTAATTGTACAATAAATTGAAAGTTTCAATTTGAAACACTAATTACTTGATAAATAGAAGGCAAAACTGAGGCACAACCCCATTCACGGCATTGTTCATAGTGCACGCAGTTCAGCTATTTCCCATTTGTATACTACCTAAAAATTTGCTTCCGGCTTTATTTACTTTATAAAGGGACGACATACTATTTATTTAAAAATAAAAGCGTGAAATTCAGTTTACTAATTTCAAGTAATTGTTGACCAATATTCATTACTAGAAAACTATGAACTTGTGTACTGTTGGATTTTTCTTTTTTCTTCTGTTGCTTCAGACATTTATTTCAACTTCGGCAGACAACAAGACATTGGAATACGGCAATGAATGTCGTCAAGATGCCGTTCCTAAGTCGTACGCGTTAAACAACGCTATACCACTTTGCAATAGTTCTTCAAATTTGGAATGCATTGCTCAAAAATGTGTATGCATACCAGGATACTTCTATGACAAATCCAAAGGCATGTGCGTTGGATCCACAGGGTCTCCATGCAAGCCTAATTTGGAAAATGATAATTGTATGGATAACGCAAATTGTGTTTCCTATTATGCCGCAACGGTTATTCAAATGTTGCCGGCATCAATGAGAAATATCTATATCAAGCTTCGTCGCATATACAATGGAAACTATTTTTGCAAATGCATGAAAGGTTTTGAATCCATCACAACTCCAAAGCATGCATGTCGCCCATTCTTACGTTTTCAAGAAAAATGTTCAACAACTCCAAAAACAGGCGAAACTAGGTGTGACCCAACTGCTCTGCTGCTGTGCAACAATGAAGGAATTTGTGTTTGCGAAAATAAAAATATGTACTATAACAAAAAGTCAAGGAAATGTGAATACCCAATCGGTGGCAAATGTATCTACCGTGGCATCAACGAATGTAGTGATAATGCAATTTGCTCAACAGCCCTTCAACGCTTTCGATTAGATTTGACGCCAAATCGGGTTGAAAATTATGTATACTCTACAGAATCGTTATTTAACAAAGAAGGGAGATGCGTATGCGCACCAGGATTTACGCAAAACGAAGACGGAAATTGTACGGGGAGCTATCAAGTATCATGCAGTAAGTCAGAAGATTGCAATCGCGACAAATTTTTGAAATGCATTGATGGAATTTGCCAATGTGAGCAGCCTACCGCACAAACATTTTCGACTTTTAATGGAGAGGCCTGCTACATTCGCCCGGGTTATGCTTGTTCTACTAGGCAAGGAGCACACTGTCTAGAGAATTCAAAATGCAAGAAAGGCTACTGCTCATGTGAAGAGGGATTTTCGAGAACGCCACAAGGAGAATGCTTGTTGAGTCGTGGGTCAGATTGCGCCTTTGTATCAAAAGCAAACGAAACAACGTGCAATCATTTTCAAGGACTTGCGTGTGATGGCGAAACATGCGAATGCTTTGATCCTTCACTAAAATGGAATTCAGAAGCAAAAATTTGTGCTGCAATGGAGGGAAAGCCTTGTGGGAAAATTGAGTTTTCCTATCATCAAGATTTAAGAAAGGACATATTTTACCCATTTCCAAAATCCATTAATTCGACACTCAATTCTTATTTGGTTGGATGTGAACGTGGCATGATATGTGCTGTAGATCCAGTTGAACATGATCGACAGCGTTGCGAAGCGTTCGACTACAAAGAGAACTAAGATTATAAAAATAAAGAGAAAATTTGATTCGTTTATATTTTTTATCCTAGCAACGGTATAAAATTTCCAGTTTTGTGCCATGGTAAATGTGCACTTTCATACCAAAAGTACCAAATATAAACTTTTGTTTATTACTTTCTGATTCACATATTCCTTCGTATTGGGTAAAATTCTAGAGGTTAAGAGGACTCTTGGTGTCATGAATACCATCGTAAATTTTCGTTTCGTAAAAGATAGTTTTAGACTAGGAATGAAGTCAAAGGTTCATTTCGGGGATTTATATTGTTCTTATTTTATGTTATCACAGAACATTACTTTTGGCCTTGATGTTTGACCCCCAAGCAACTGGGGCCAAAAAAGTCGAACTCTTCAAGATCAAGGTACTCATGTACCAAAACAGATTTGAGGTATGAGAAGCGGATCAGGAGATAATTGCGATAATCAGACGATCGCAAGGAGAGAGAGCGAAAAAAGCTTTCGCAACTTAATTGCGCAAAATTCATTTCACCCCACAAAATGCAAATTATAGAAATTTAAATAGAACATTTAATAATGCTGGGAACCCGATCACAGCTTATTCACAGAATAGTGGCTTAGTAGTGAGCCGTTCATTCTTTTTAGTCATAAAGAATTTGAAATGTCATGCTTGATATCTCTTTGTACCAAGCAACGAGGAGCCAGCCGTAGCGTCATAGCCACGAAGATATAAAAAGGTATATTGTCGTGAATTTAAATAATAAATTAGTACCACTAGAAAAGTCCCTTGTGAGCTTGCATACATTGTGACCAATCGCGGTTTCAAAATTGGTTTTGAATATGTCTAACTTTAATCGATTACAATCCAAAAAAATTCATAGCAATATTTCAGTGCAACAATAACTAAATTTCTAAGCAAGAAACAGTTCCAGTAAAGAAAAGAAAAATAAATAAAGACAGTATGCTTCACTGATGCAAATCACTTTAGAAGGCTTATTGAATTAAAATTGGTAATTTACGCAATAAAATCTAGAAACCAAAAAACCTAGCCAAAGTTAAAAATTTGGAAGTAATAATCTATGCAACTAGAAGGTAGGAAAAGATTGGAAGGAAACTTTATTTTGATAAAGGTAAAGGAGCGTTATTTGACATTCCCGCAAAGCGGATGGTCAACAGGAGGGGGTCGTGATATGGAGGGATAAGGACTCATTAGCATATACTTTGTCATCAAACAGGTACAACAGACTATCCGTAACATTCCGCTGTTTAACGGGCCTAAAACACAAAGGCCAAGGCCAACTTTACATGAGGTGACTCTATGCAAAAGAGGATTGTCTTCTCATTTCTGACAAAGATCATTGGGAAACGTATTGGATAATTTCCATATCCTTTGTCTGTGCATGCCTAGTCAGGAAGATACGGGTAGGCACAAGGCATTTTCCTTTAAGGACAAAGCCAGCAGTGAAGACTTTTTTTGTGGCTGATTGAGGGATTTGAACCCTCGTTCTCATGCTGGCTAGTGTAAAGAGACTGAAGTTCCAACCACTAGGCCAACACCACCAACAAAGTGTCCTATAAAAATAATTTTCCTCCGTGAGACAACTTTCGCAGAGGTTGTGTTGGAACAAGACGATATTATTGGCCTTTGACACCCAAACATGGTAACCGGGGGTCAAACAAATCTAAACTTGAACTGGGCCAGATATCGAGGAGCCCATATTCGAAAACGAATTTGAGATTTGTTCTGTAGTTTGTTACTTAATCGCGGTACTCAGTCGAGACAGACAGAGCGAAGACTTAAAATAGCATAATACTTCCGTTATTTAATAAAGGTTTGCGACAATATCGGTAAAGAAATTTCAATTTGTTTTAGAATTTTAAAGTCCGCTGCTTTAAGCTATTTTTTGAGGTATAAGTATTAAATGGAGCTTATAACATAAAATGAATTAAAAACTTTGTTCAACCTAATAATAATTGCTTAAGCTTATGTGTTATAAAAGTAAAGAATCGCGTCCTTAGACACCAGTAGAATAAACAAGCGTTAATTGTTATTCGTGTAGAAGAAAAAGGACGTTAATGATCTTAATTAAATTAAAGAAAGGTTTTGAGAGCTGCACTTGCGTATTCCCAATGCTATCGCTCACACTTAGCAAAGAATTTCGATAACAATTATATGAAACCTCGACTCTCTCGCCACCCACTACCCCGCCCCATTTACACATGCTGACGTCATTATTTAATAGTAGACCGTAGAATACCCTCTAAAACCCATTAATTGTTTCGTTGAGGACAAAAATTCAACCTCCACTAGAGTTACTTTGATCAAACAATCTAATGCAAAGACGTTATGCACTATAGTGCCTCAACTAAACGCTACTATAAGTTAAAACGAGGCAATGTTAGCCGTTTTAAAGTAAAGTCAGTGCGAGAATTGTAATTCAAACGCTTTTAGTTTTTTGACAAAAGGCAAAACGCCACACCTCGAGCAATGTTATCCAACAAAGTCAATTTTGCCTCCTGTAGAGAAAACAAAAATATAATTCAAATAACGATATCACAGAGTTTTAGCACTACGGGGTGAGTAATTGAAGCAAAGGAACGGTAATAGAGTTGTATACTTAAACTAACTTCTTCCATATGGTAAACTCCTCCAATTGTGCATTTAAGTGTAGGAATCGATAGTAAAACCTTCATGAAACATATATCGCGATTTACTTTTCCATGAAGATTCAGCCTGGTTTTGTTTAATTTCACAATAAATTTTGCCGAAAAATTGAATACAGCTGACATAAGCTGAGCACCCGGGCCAATAATTAGCACAATTGTGACAAAATATATAAAGAATAATGTATAAACTCCAATACTGAGGTATTGGCGTAATCGCACTAGGCAAACGGCGGCTAGGTACAAACATAATGCGAGCGATAATTTAAACGTAGGCAGAAACAATGGCCCGTATATGATGTTATGAATTTGATTAAAGAGTTGTAGCGTTCGATAGATGCAAATACGTTCGTTTAAAGATGTGATTTGTACAGGCATTTTCAAGCTGGAATTACGTTAGACTTGCTTATCATTAAAACACTTAATAAATTTAATTCTTTTAGCTGAATGGTTTGTGTATACAACTTTTATTCACGGCGACAATAAAGGTAAAAGGATGGCAAAGGAGCGTTATTTGGCATTTGCGCAGGTTGGCTGGTCAACATATAAAGGAGAGGGTACAGTGATATGAAAGGAAGGACTCATTAGCATACACTTATGGAAATGAAGATCTTCTTCTGAATTCTCACAAGGTTTTTGGAGATTTCCATATCCGTGTAATGTACAGTACAATCACAAAGATACGGACACCACGACAAAAGTGTATGGGCATTTAACGTAAGTATAGAAGGCACAAAAATTCCAACTAAAGTAACCTCGTCGATTAGCATCACAATAGTGTAGAAGCATTGCGTTGAAATGTAAATGAAAACCGTCCATTTACTAAGCATCATTGAGGTGTTGACACTGACGTTAAAAATATTTGACGCAGTAGTGCAAAACCAAAGTGTGTAGACTACTCCAGAATACATTCTTCCGCGAGTTTTTGAATGGACTACTTTAGGTGGGTCTGAAATTCCCTTGAGACGCTTTTCTGCAAAACCAAAATATTGGGTAACTTGACTCATGAAAGTACTACCTAGTACTGTTCTTGAATAAATTTTACTTACCAAGTATTTTGCCAATGACTAATAAGTTATTTGCAAGGTTTGCCAATTCATCGCTGTATAACATTGACGCTAGTCGAAACGAAAAGCCGCTGATAAAAACAAGGCACACGGCGCAATTTATTAATTTGACCGTTAAAGAATCTGTTGAATCTGTAAATATTTGAAATATGCCAAGAAAAATATTTCTTGCGTAAATAAGAAGCACAAGAGACCCAATACAAGTTTGCTTGAAGGTTTTAACTGTTTGAACCTTGACTAGGCTTGGCACAAGTTTAATTTCATTAAGCTAGGATACGGTAACGAGCCTTAAAAATTGTTGAAAAATTTGAAGTTTGTAGTTGCTCAAAATTTTGTTAGACTTCCAATAATGCCGATAAGTCATCTTATATAGCACCACTGTCGTATACAAATCTCAAATATACTTAGGATATAAACTTAGAGAATTAATGCCAATGTAACATTATAATTTATGTTTTCAAAGAAATAAAATCAATAGAAATGAGAAATTTTAATTAGAGCTATGAGGCGGTAATTTAATTGAAAAATAACATTGAGTATGTCATTTAATTGATTTTCTAAATTAGGCACTCTATCATTAACTAAACCTTCATATAACCTTATTATGAAACTTCTTTCTTGAACCTTTAATTAAAATTATAATAACCTGTTGGAGTATTATTATTCCTTTTCCCTACAGTAGTGCAGAGTACAGAGTTGAATACTTAACAAAACATTTTCAAACAAAAACATATCTATCCATCATTTTAAAGTATCTCGATAAGTTATTGGATTTTTTTTATATCATAATCATTTTTATCATATGAACTGATGAGTGAGTGTAAATTGACAATTTGGGTTACTAGCACAATGCCTCAAAAATACCAGAGGCAACAATTCTTAAAAATGTAATTGAAACCGAGTTTTCTCACGTCCAGTTACAAATCAAATACATTAAAACAACTCAAGTATGTGCATTAAATTTTTTACACACTTTCCAGTAACCGGTATGAAACAGGTAATGGTCAACCAACTTACTCAGTTTAAATACTCTACTATGAACTAGATTTATTCATTTTCAAAACGTATATAATTAGAAACCTGTCGAATGATTTGCAATTGTCTACACTTACGAAACACGAAAATCTTTCTAATAAGTAATTAGTTTATTTCATAATCATAACTCAATCAATGTGTTGGAGTCATCAAGATTCTGGAAACAATTTGGTTCAGATTTTACATTTTTAGGAGATTGAATATCCAAACAATGGCTTCACCATGCAAATATTAATCTAGTCATAATTTAGCCCAATGCACTAAAATTAGGTAAATAATATTTTAACAGTAACTAAATTGAATGCAACTGTTTTTGCCTACATCAAGTAAACTCCTGGTTTGAGTTATTGATCGACAGCAACTGAATAAATGTCGCAATACAATTTTGCGTTAAAAAAACAACGGTGTTTGCCTCCTCATTACGTTTGATTAGCTCAAAACTGTCAATATCTGTTAATATTGTCACGGTCACGACGTCGATGACCTCGAGGACGCCGTGCCCATGACACCGTAGAGTTATTCATAGTTGGTAGACACATTTTATCACAGACGTGTGTCTGTTATCTTAGATCATGTTTGTCAGTAGATTAGAGTTTAGTCACATTTTGTCCTTGTCCTTG
>VYYI01003018.1:0-13213 GCA_021029175.1 Bilobella aurantiaca | reverse complement strand
CAGCATATTTTTTTTAAATTCCATGAAATGACCTACACTGCTGTCAATTAAGAGCGTGAAAACGTTTTCAGGTAGTTTTTCTGAGAAAGCGCGGGAGAATTCAAACTGCTTTTGTTCTTCTGGGTGGTCGCCATTTGTTGGTGAGATGTCACCCTTAAGTACCTGCGCCCTTAAGTACCTGTATGCGAGGACCTCTCAAAAATGAAGAAGATCGTTAGTCCACTTAAGATTTGGATTCGATATTTCAAGTGTCATTTCAAAAAATGTCATTTTAGTAAAAAAAAAAACTACTCACGACTCGTTTTGAACCTGTTCGTGAATGACTCACTGCTACAATCAGCCTTAATTTTTATGGCTTTTTTTGTATGTTGCCAATTGACGCTTGCAGCGTCTTTTGTTTTGATAAGGAGGCGCAGAATCGCTTCATGAAAATTGCAAAGCGGTAATGGACGTGATAATTGTGAGAGCGTCTTTTGACGAAGACGTTTTTGGCGTTTGTTTGGTGTGAAAGTTCCGTTATGTAAACATCCTTTTGCGCTTAATGGACGTGCTGGTTTGTCAAATGGCGAATTTGCGAGGGCGGGTTTATTTGAATTTTCGTAAGGCGGTTTTATTTTAAATGACGTTTAGAGTCCTTGCTTTGTGTTTGTTGGGAAGGCGGATAAGTGTAATGGTTAATTTGATGGGAGTTGGTTCCACTTTATTCGTTTTGGGATGATCACGTGATTTCTCGTGGAATCGTGATCTGTGGATTAGGAAATGAAGATGTTGAGTTGACGCCTTAAGGGCCTCACAGCATCTTATTCTCATTCTTGGAGACGCATCGCCTAAATTTCCCATTCAACTTTCTTGAGCGATCAGTGTAATCTTGTCACAAAAGGGCCCTTTCAATCAGGGCACTGAAGCGGAGAAAAAAAAAACAGAACAAAAAAACGAAAAAACAAAAACAGAACAAAACACAATTTTAAACACGAGTATCACAGTGGGATGCTTCACATTCTGCATTTTTGAGAAATGAGTTTCGTGAATACGAGACAACAAAAATATTAATATTCGGCGCACACTGCTAACTGTAAAATTAAAGAAAAAATGAGGAAACTTTAAGTTTTAGGACAAGTTTTTTTTGAGTTTTGAAGTTTTTACGATTTGCAATAAAAAAAAAGATGCGGTAATAATACAATTTGTTGGGAGAGTAATTAAGTTTCACGAATTTTTTTTCTCAGTTTTTTTCCACCGATTTTGAGAAATGAGAAATTCCAGGGAGAAACGATGTTTTCAGCGCTTTTTTGTCAGCGTTTTTTTTTTGGACAAGTGCCCAATTCCATTGTTGTTTCAAAAAATAAATTACAGCTCTTCAAAAGCACTTGATTGTTTTCCTGGACTTTTGAATTGTTGAAGAGTGACACGGCCTGGAGTTTTTAAGTATTTTTTTTAAGTCTATGATTTGTACAAGCACTTTTTTCCCTTGAGATTTTGACAGGGAAGCCTCAGCATTGTTGACATGCAACAATGGAGAGCTAGTGCAACGGGAAAGAGCTGTTTTATGACGAGTGTACAGAGCCTTCCGTCAAAACCTGTAAAAGCGAAAAGGTCAATTTTGATGGTTTTCTTTGGATATCAATTGACGAAATTTTTGAAACACACTGTACAAAAGTTTTAGCTGCTGAAGAGAGCCCTGTTGTTTGCTCTGTGGGAATTTGTAATGCTTTGGTTGAGAGGCCACAAATTCAAAGGAAGATCTTCTCGAGATGAAGATGTTGAGGTGCATATTCAAAATTCCTTTTGTCCGAGTCATGCGCCACTTCACTTTTGTCAATGCGCAGTTTTTCAAAAGTTCCCTCTCCTGACTTCAAATTAAGTGTTGGGCTGAGGGGTTTGGACTAACTGGGCTCAAGAATGCTTGACGAATTAGCAAGTGGGCCCTTTAATCTTGAAAACGAATCTTGAATTTCATAATGGAAAGTTATTTGTGAGAGATGATGAACGAAGATCTGATAATGGAGTGAAGGATTTTGAGGGTTGTTTTGAACAAAAAATTAAAACAAAAAGTTGATTTAAAAAAAAGTTTTTTTTTGTCTTGTAGATGTCATCCTCTGCCTGGGTACTGATGGACGACGAGTGTGACTGTGGCGGTCCACCGCCGCGGTTCCACCTTCCCCCGCCACCGGTCCCGCCTGACCTCCCGTGTGACCTTCTTGACACAACTTGTCCAGCACAACTCAACGTAAGGTCAAAAGGTCAATCCAGTTGACCCTATCTCAATTATGCATGTTTTGCTGACAACAGTTTTGAAAGGTCGTCGACCTTGATCTGTCAACAGTCTTGGAAGGTCGTTGACCTCGATCGCGTGTCAATTCACCGAGAATTGCTAACGGCTTACGTCAATCTTTAATTTAATTTAACAACTCTAAGTTGCATTTTTTTTAGATGTTAAGGTCAATTTGAACCTTTAAATGTTCAATTTAAAAACTTTATGACTTAAGTGCCTCAATTTGACTTCAGGTGAGGAAAATTGAGCCCTTAAGGGGTAAAATTTTAAACGATTTTTTGGAAATGACAGGAAATTGAGCCTTGGATTTTAGAATCTTACAATAACAGAAGTTTATGAGACAGGCGTAGTAATTGCTTCCGGTTTGTGTTCAAACTTCACGGAGCCCTTAAGGGCCCTTCTCTTTTCTATAATGACTTCTGAACGCCTTTGAGTGTCAAGGGATAACGCAGTACCTGAAAACAGGAATTAGAGCAACCGCACTTCCGTTTTTTTTTCTATCACGCAACTTTTTGTAAACAAGTACTTTATTCTAAACCACACTTTTTAAAAAGCATTTTCTAAACAAAACTTTTTTAAAACAGATTGGAGACGCTGAATTCAAGCGAATTGGGTCCTTTCCCTCCCTGGCAGTCATTATCTCGTGCACATTACTATCCGCTGTGATTCTTCTGGTCATTGGAGCAGTTCTCTGGAGGTATGCGCCGCACTGAAGAACATCATGCATTAAATCATGCATAAGCGCCATGAAAATCATGCATAAAAGTCACATTAATTAGCCCATTAAAAGGCATTTATCATTTCGTTTTAGCAAATTTAATTACTTTCAAACGTTTATCGCATAAACTGGTTCACTTTGCGTGCTAATAGGCATTTATGACCCTGGAGCAAAAATATTAAAATTGAAATTAAACTAGTTTTAAAAATGTTGATTTTAAAACAACTTTTTAAACAATTTTTCAAAACAGGATTTACACAATTGCAAAAGTCAGCTAAACTGCAATTCAAGTACTTTTAAAGCATCTTAAATCAAAATACAGTCACTTTCAAAAATATCGTGAGTTGGCTTTGAAGTTAATTAGTAATTGTTAAGAACCAAAGTCATTAATCATGTGGGTACTTAAAAGCCCCTTGGTGGTGATGTTGTCTTCGTAATTAAAATGTTGGAAAGTGGTCACCGTGTCCCTGTCACCTGTCCCATGTCAAGAGCCCTTAAGGCCCATTTCCTCATTAACTTTCAATTAAAGTCCCTACCTGACGGGTCCTCAAGGAAAGCAAGTGGTTGGTGACTAGATAATTAAAAAACGCTCTGTACAAAAACCGGTTCGTTGAAGCTCTCTAATGAAGTATGAAATGCATTCAAAACGTTTGTAAATTTTCCGGTCCATTTGCCCTGTCCGAGTATGAAAATGCCTTTGAATCATAATGCTAACGAGCCTTTGTTGATTACTGAATCTGATTAAGTGATTCTGCCAAGTCACGCTTAAGGGGCCCTTATGAAAAATTGTTTAAGGACTCCTTTCAAAAATATGTTTAAGGGTCCTAAATTTGCTTAAGAGGTTTCTTTGAATCGAGTCTTGAAATGAATTCTTATTTCTGGACCCTTAGAAAGCGGCGGCGCAAGGGCCCACCACAGACGAAGGACTTTGACATGGGCCCTTCGATGCCCACGGGAAACGGACTTTTGTACGAGGACTTGTCACATGCTCGGCCGAGGCCACCGATTGCGACGCCAATGCCCTCCATTGAGGTAACTTGTCATCAGCATGCAATTACCTAATTAACTGAACTATAATTAGTTAACAATTAATTGACCATAATTAACTAAATTAATGTACTTAGATGCTGGATGTGAACCACCACGGTCTGGGCAACAACGGCTCCAAACTTGACTTTTCCTACTTTTTGAATCCACCGCCAATTTATGAGGAGTTGCCAGACCTCGACGGCGGTCAATCGGACCGCAACAACGGTCCATCGGAGGACGAGTTCGCAGAGGACGAGCTCAGCGTCATTGACGTCCCGGTCGTCAACCAATGTCACCCCGGCCAGATTGACCTCGTCAGTGACCTCAACCTGGGCACCGTGAACCGCTACGGTCAGACCGTGAACCGAAATAGCAAAAGTAGAGCACATTCACTTAACCGGAAGCGAAATGGCCGGAACGCACCGGCTCAAGGCAGCGGCGGTCCGGCTTCGGGCGGAGGATTCAAGTCACAAAGGTAAGATCTCAGATTAGCACCGTTCAAACCGTTTAAAAAAACCGTGCTCTCACCCTTAGGAGTCTCGATCGTCACAATCGGAACAATGGGGGTGGGAATAAGTACCCAGGAACCAATCCGCGGCCCTACGTGGGCCTTGGGTCGGGTCGCCAGGGCATGAACCCGAACTCTGGAATGTTGATCCTGTCGGACCACACGGGGATCATGAAGATTCCGCCGCATTTGGTAGCGGTGCTCACGGAGTCGGCGCTGTGCAACGGTGGGGTGACACGGCCCTACGAAGTGATTCCGTCGAGCGGATTGGTCCATCCTGGAAGCAACCTCATGATGCTCAACGGCCACGGTCAGCAGAACGGCGTCTACCCCAGTTCGCGCAGCAGTGGCAGTTCCTATGGCGACGGGAGCAGCTCGAGCTCAGCCCGAGTCAATCCCAACGGAACATCGGCCGAGTCGAGTTCGTTCGATTCCGGGATCGGGCAGCATTCTCTTGCAAGTAAGTACTATCATTTTTAAATTAATTTTTGAAAACCTTTTTTAAATTATTGTTTTTGAAAATTTTGAGAAGGCTGCATAAATTCTCCAGCGTATGACCAAACGGGCTTAATGCAAATGCAGTACTCTCACAACCCCTACGAGTACTCGCCGTCGCCGAACGGAACGCCGACGCAATTCCTGACGCAACAGCATCCAAACTTTCGGCGCATGCGCATGACTGTTTCCGATCGGGATCACCCTCTGTATAGCAACCATCTCCTTAATTGAGTTATTAATTAGTTAATTAGTTACTTAACATGTAGTAATTAGCGTTCGACGAGTTGATTTTTAGTCTGAAAACATTTTGTAGATTTAAAAGTTAAGGATTCTGTTGTAAGATCTGAAATTTTAAGTTAAGGAGTAATGCACAGTGTTCCACTACACATGCGCAAAGCACTCAACACAAAGGCAGAGATTCACAGTAAACTGTTACCCTCAGGCGTTCACTGGGAGGCTTAACCGGAGTTTGGCAAGCATGTCACGGCAGGTCACGAGGTCACCATGTCACAAATCACGTGTCACCATCACAAGTCACCTGTCGTCACCGCACCGTCTACTTTGGCGCAGTCTTCGTCAGGAGCGTCTCGAGAAACAGTCTTGTACATAGTAGTCTTAAGGCACGCGAACTCTTCAAAGAAAAACCTTCTTTTGTGTCTAAAAGAAGTTTTTCTAAAAACCCAATTTTTTAAAAAAGTTCTAATTTAAAAAATTTTTCGCGTAATAATGGTACGGATCACAAGTTTCCTATCTCTGTATAGAATAGAATTTAGAAAACAACGTTTTGCTTCTTTTACTTTTTTTCAAAAAGTTGTTGTTTAAAAAACTATTCGTAGGCTCTAGTTTTCTAAATCGCTGCTCCTGCAGGGATTGCGTCTTCCTTTCCGCATGCATTTTCTAAAAAAGTAGTTTTAAAAAAGTTGTTTTTCTAATTAAGTATTTTCACTAATTAAGGCTCTTCAACATTAGTGCGATCGCTAGACTCCAGCGTTCTTCGGAACAAGGAGCAATGCGCATGCGCACTCTCGTACAGGCGGTGAACCCATGCATGAAAATAGAGCAATTTGATCTTATGTGAGTCAGACCGAGCGTTTTTTTAAAACGTACAAGTCAACGGCAATACCATTCTCAAACTGCATCTTTGTACATAATAGAACTCAATTAACAAATTCAATTAACTAATTAGGAATAATGTAACTTTAATTGTAATTAGCGGAAATTAGCGCTTCTTTGGTAGACGCTTTACCGCTCGCACCTCTCGTCTGCGTCCTCCGCGCAGCGCACGCTTTTCGCGTAGCATTTTTGTGTTTATTTGCAAAAAAAAAAATCCCGGAACCGAAAAACCTCTGCAAATCTAGTCAAGGGAAAAACGTTCACAAAGTTTACGTTTTTTTGATTTTGTAATTTTGCACTGTACATGCGTAAAATGGTAGTTGCACAGGAGCGCTTTTTAATTATTTCAGTTAATTCACAATTACTTTTTAATTGTCTGTGTGTGTACTAATTGTTGTTAACTAATTAAGTGCGTAGTTAAGGCAGGTCCAACATGTTCAGGAGCTTTGGAATTTGCGCCGACGCAAAACCGAAGTTTCCAGCGAACGCTTGGCAAAGAGACGACACAGCAACCCATTGAATCAACTTTAATAAAAGTTACCGGCCGAGATTTTCAAGATTTAACAAATCTTGGAGATTCTCAAGTGCGCGGAACTTTTGTGTACATAAAGTTAGATGTAATATTAGTTAACTAACCTTTTAACTTTAATTGTAATTAACTAAATACACATTTTGAATTGTAAAAGTTAGAGTGTAGGAAGGGGCGCACTGCTCTAAATTCATGTTCATTTCTCTCTTTTTTTTTCAAATTGTACTCGGAACACAAAATCTTAGAATTTCTGTCTTTGAACGAATTTTGAAAATAGAGCTAATTAAGCGTTTGTTAAAATTATGAGATTCTCGTCAAAAAAAACTTTCCGGAAACATTCTGCTTGTGGGGGGAACTCAACCGTAAAACCGGCTCTGCGCATGTGCAGTTTAAATTTCGCGGGCAAAAGTCGAGAACCAATCAGATTTCGAGGATGAAAAATGTGCGCAAAGCGATTGCCCTACAAGCGATTTGTTCCTGGAAAGGTCAAAGGTTGTAAAATAGTGGATTGAATGCGCATGCGTCAGAGTTTGATCAAAAGTATTTATTTTAAAGCAATATCGAATTGAATTTTAGGCGGTTCTATATTCAGTTTTTAAGAAACGCACTGTATTAGTTAGCACAGTATCTTCCTTAAACATCTTCCATGTTTGAAATGTTGTTTTAAAAAAAATCGTAGCTGTTCTAAAAGGCTGAAAGCGCTAGCCAATCAAGGAAGTTAAAAAGAATGTTAAATAAGTGTTAAATTTACTTTCTCTTTTAGTGAAATCATCTTTATGGTAGTGTAGTTACCAGAATCTCAAGTGGTGTTTTGTTCTTGTTCTAAATTACTTTGTACTAAAAAAAATTACTTTGTTCTAAAAATCTAAATGTCCTTTTGTTCTCAAAAGCTCCAATTACATACTGAATGACGAATAAAAGGAATTGAGCTCAGCAGTAATCGTAAAAGTTGGTTTTCACTTAATTGCACTTTCACACCTTCACTTGTTCTAAATTCACTTTTTCAAGAGTTGAAAAAAAGTTATTTGTTCTCATTTCTACTTTGTCGTTAGGCCCAGAATCCTTTGTGTTTACGATTTAGAACAGAAGTGAAATTTAGAAAAGTTGATTTAGAAAGGAAATTTGCATATTTTGAAAATGAAGGCTGGATGGCTTCCGATAGTCGTTGGAATCACTTTCACTGCTATTTTACTCCAGCCGGCCGGTAATTCTAGGAAATTCGTTCTTTTTTAAATCTTGTTCTAAAATCATGTTCTGTACTAAATTTAAAAAAAAACTTTTTTAGTTCCACAAGATCTGAGGTACTACCCTGGCTTGTCCTACTGGGAGGACGGAAGGCTCGTGTGGTACAAACAGGAGGGAGACGCTGGAAGGGAGCCCTTCAAGCGTCAGGCTCCGCCCTATGGTGACGAGTCTGCGAGGTCAAATGTCATGCCCCAAATGAGTAAGAAGTTTGTTTTGAACAGCGTAACTTCCAAGAAATTCAGCGATTTGACAATTTTTTTATATGCACCAGTTCCAGCGCCAGTGAGGCGAATCGTTAGGTTGGCAAAACCAGAAGCCAAGCTAGGTCACGTGCCCAACCCGAACCCCAACCAGCCCGTCTGGATCGATGAACCTGAAGACGACGAGGAGGAATCAGCGATGCAGAACCTAGAAAAGGGTCCTGACCCCTTGGGTCAAAAACCCAAAGTGACCCCGGAAAAGGTCGAACTTCCAACTACCTCTCAGAGAACAGAGAAGCCTATGAGGACTACACCACCGTCGACCACGCCCCTTGCGACACTCAAATCCGACATTGCGACATCAAAGCTGCGTACGGATTTCAGCGATAGAATCCACTCAGGAAATTCAAAAGCGCTTGACTTGACAACATCAACGACTCTGAGATCAGCGATTGACTCAGATGAGAAATCAGCGTCGGAAGAACAAGCCGATATTTATGAAAAATTTGAACAAGCTGGAAATTTTGAAAAATCCGAATCAAAACATTTTGAAAATTTTGAGCAATCCAAAACCTCCTTTTCAGAGACGCTTGACGATGAGGAAAGCAGCGTTGACGTGGACCCTACAGAACGCAGTTTCAAAATTTTGGTGCAAGATGGCAAAACAACGATACTTGATCCACCGTCATGGCGCTCCGCCGCAAAGATTCCCTCCCCGAACCCACCACAGCCGTCACCGTGGTGGCAACATCCAACTGCGCAGCCGACGACGATGCCCCACCCCTTTCCGCGTTGGTCCATTCCAGGCGTTCACGATCGGCAAAATCCACCTCCCACATCGGCTCCAGTGTCCTTTCCACGCAGCAACGGTTTCCCCAACTCTCAAAGCGTTCCAATGTTCTCGAACGCTGGAAATCCTCTTGGCAGCGATTATGCCGAGGATCGATTCCAGAAGCAGTCGAATCGGCGGATCCAAACGACTCCTGCACCGCCGCGGCGGGTGTTTGGTGGAGAACGCATGAAACCATCAGCGCAAGAACGAGAGAAGGAATTTAGCTACGACGATTTTGCGCAAACGCAGCCCGAGAAGAGTCGGAAGAAATTTTCGGAGCCAGAAGTGAGAGAGTTCATAGTTGACCCCGCTGACCCCGAGTCCATGCGACCCATGAAGGAGTACATAAATTCGTTTCAGGGTCAAGAGGTCACTGAACCCTCATATGACGCCCCATCGTCGGAAGCACGCGGGGACGCAGACTGGGAAGATTCCTATCCATGGCAAGCGGAAACGTCGCAGCCCCCAACGGCACAGTTTGAGCGTTCTGCACCGCGGCAGTTGTCCTACGCCCCAAATCGTCCGGCGTATCGACCTCAAAATACTGCCAATCAGCGTCCACGAAACAATGGCGGGTACAACTACGGTCGAAAATATAAGCGAAATGGAGGCAGCGTTCGAGAGCCGTTCGAAAATGAATGGTACACTGGACGCAATGAGGAAGAATTCGAATCCTATGCGCAGCCGCGTCGACAGCAATTCGAAGGTGAACAAATAATGAAAAGTATTTATTCCATACATTTTAAAGTTTTTCACCAGCCCGTGGTGTCCCAGTGGGTACCTTCATGTTCAATAGCCTCGACAACTATGTCTACTGTGGACCGGCCAATGACCGGAACATGTGTCATGACCTCTGTGCTGGGTGGGGTCATGCAATGAGGAAGAATTCGAATCCTATGCGCAGCCGCGTCGACAGCAATTCGAAGGTGAACAAATAATGAAAAGTATTTATTCCATACATTTTAAAGTTTTCTTTAGAAAAGTTTAGTTTTTTTTAAAAAGAAGGATTTTTTTTAAACAGACGCGAGTCCATCTCCAGTCGTTGTTGACCGATACATTTGCAACTTGAACACGCCCACCGGAAGGGAGGCGTGTCAGACGAGTTGCGCTGAGCGTGGTCACGTGATGTCATGTTCTGGCCCATATTGCTACTGTAGTGAGCCAGAGGTCAAAGGTCAAGACGAGGGTCAAAGTGAATGTGGCGAAAATTCGGAGTACGGCAGAAGAATCTGTCGCAGTAGTTGCCCGCGACGTGACCTCGTTTACTGCGACCAATCCACGTGCTACTGCAACTTTGAAAAAACGATAGGTGCGTCAGAATCTAATTGAAAACTAATTTTAAACTTTAATTACTTTAATTAATTAATCTCAAATTAATTATTTTTCAACTAGCCATCACCAGCCCGTGGTGTCCCAGTGGGTACCTTCATGTTCAATAGCCTCGACAACTATGTCTACTGTGGACCGGCCAATGACCGGAACATGTGTCATGACCTCTGTGCTGGGTGGGGTCATGTCACGTGTGCCGAGGTCAGTTGCTACTGCAGTCGCAAGGAGTCTTGAATTGCATAAATTGCACTAATTGTTTAGCTTTTTGTTTTCATTAATTTAAGGCTTCGTTTTGCATGTTATTGTTTTAATAAATCATCACTGTTATTGTAAAATTTTCTATTATTATAATTGGAAAAGTAGTCATCAACAATTCGCAATAAATCACACCTTTTTAATCAGGGGATGTTCCTATTGGCTCAATTTTATCATAACTCCGCCCACTCAACACGTCAGCCAATCAGGGCTTTCGTTAACCCTGCCGCAATATTCTTGTTCACTGTCTTGCTCACCTGAGACAATAATTGTCTACGCTAATTAATTATTAATTAGTTATATTACCGCAAAAATTAATTAAGGAAAGTTAATGTTTATAAACAACCACCAACTACGTCATTTTCAAAATTTTTAGAACACGACCAAAAAAAGCAAAAGTGTTTCAAAACAAGGCGATTAGCACGCACGCGCGTCTTTTTAAAAAAAAACTTTCACTTTTATCTGGTCAATTAAGGTCACCTAAAGAAAGAGTCAGACAATGGTGAGAGTGCCAGTACTCTCCGACCCTCTCACTGGACATGACTCACTACTTGATACATCTAGAGTTGTGCGCAGTAGTTTTCGTGTCATTATCTAATGGTAACTCTTGAAATTTTAAACGCTTTAATTTAAAAAAATATATTTTTTAAAAAGTCAAAAAAAATTCTTAAAAAACCTTAAGGAAACATGGAGAACGCGTATGTTGACTACATTTACTCAGAAGAACGCACAGCATCGCCTCTACGCCTTCCGAAAAATGGTTTCAATTCTACCGGAATCGTAGGAAGAGGAGTCATGCTGGACAAGCGTAAGTATTTAGAATTTAAAAAAAGATTCAAAAAAAGATTTTGGACAAAAAAATTCCCGCCTTCAAATTTCCAAAGGCGGACTGAACAAAGTTGCAGCGTCGAAAATCCAGAAGCCAAGCCGTGCTTCAAATCCAGTATTTTCGAAAGCAGTGAAAAATGCTGCCGACAGTCTTCTGTCGGTGGAATCTGAGATTGACGTATTAGATGCTGAAAATTGTACAACGACCAAAAGTGGGCTGGAAAGGAAAATCAAAAATGCTGCTCATGCGCCAATCGCTGAAATTCCAGTTGCCTTCCCCCATCGTAGTATCTGTGGAAAAAACGCTGGAGAGGGCGCTAGCAACTGCAAATCCATTTGCGACATTCGGAATCGTCAGTTCATCGCCTGCGTCGGAGAATTCTGCTACTGTCAATCGTCCTACTCGTTTCTAAGTATTTGAAAAAATATACGCCCCATTTCTATTTGGAATTTTTACGGTATTTTTTCACTCTGGGGTTGTTTTTAGACGCTGCTCAATTTAAAGCTGGCGCTGGAAAGCGGAAATTCTTCTACTGCGGACGCTACGATCTCCAGGGATATGAGACCTGCGTCGAAAAGTGTCGCCGGCGACGTAAAGCGACCGTTCAGTGCGGCGGGGAGAGCTGCTACTGTCACTACGTCTCGCTGTCTCGACACGCCGCGGCGACTTCGGCCGAAAATCTCAAGAGTCACAAAATGTCGCCCGTTCCAGCGTTCTACTGCGGTCAAATTCCAAAATCGTAATTTTTTTTCAAAATCCAACAGAAATTCAAAACGTTAAACTTTTTTTCAAAATCTGTTCAAACATTTCTAAAATGTACCTAATTTGGATATTTCGTTTCAGGGAAGATGAAGTGAACTTCTGCAAGTATCGCTGCCCACGTGGGAGCTACGTCTGTGATCTCAAGTACTGCTACTGCCTTTAACTAATTTCCGATCCCTTAGCAGGGACTTGGTGACTGTAATTGAATGTAAATAAATTATGAGCCCTTAAGGGCCCATTGGCGTTTCAGTGGATGTTGTAGTAGGGATTTGGGTAATGGCGGAAGTGGTCCACGAAGTGCCTCCGGTCACCTTCCAGCGAGTCTCCAGCTGAGAAATTAATTAAGACGGTGGAAGTTCTTAGCTTTCCATAAGATTTCCTCCAGCGATTACCACCTCATCGCTTCCTTCATTGCACTGGAAGGAAATTAAGGTAGGAATAGGTGACCGCGGGGCGAGTTGACTCAAGTCACTCTTAAGGGCGCGCACGCCTCTAATTTAGAAAATGGTTCCTCCACAAGAAAGCGCCGATTTATTAAGTGCCAAATATAACAAAAAAAACCAAATTAGCCCGTCCTTAAGTTACCTAAATTTTGTCGTCTTAGGTAAAAGGTAAAAAAAGGTTGAGAAAGCGATGAAAAATTTCACGTATTTTTAAGGGCAGGTACTTTAAGGGCCTCATGTTGTAGGACGGGCTAGTTTGGCTATTCCCTAACAATTTTAAAAGGAAGTAGATCAAATCAGTAATTTTGAAAATCAAATCAAACTTAAAATTTTGATTTGATCTCGAAATATTTATCATGCATATTTTAACGCAATTATACTTGGTACAATTAAAAGTACAGTGCGGTTCTTGTATGCTGCATTTTTGCTATTATTATTGCTAATCGATAGATTTGGAATTATAATAAACAAATCAATAAAAAAAAAAAAGAGGGCCTTAAGGGTACGTTTGGAAGTTGAACGTAAAGCTGCCGCCGTTTTGCAGGCAAAGGGCCTGTTCAAATCCCTTGATTGTTGAACGTAAGGGCCTTTCCCTACCCGGTAAAAGGTCCCTTTCAGTATCCGGTACGATGAAATCGCTTCCTAACTAGCAGT
>VYYI01003017.1:0-13216 GCA_021029175.1 Bilobella aurantiaca | reverse complement strand
AAATTGTCAATTCCAATCCCGATGAGCGGGTTGTCAGACTTCTGAAAAGTGTTGCACTTGATAAGTGCTTATCACAACAAACAGGTTCAACCTCTGCCCTGGAAATTTCGGTTTGTGATAAAGCGTTTGCTCGTCAACAAGTATCTGTTCTATCTCGATGGCCGGTAAGACAGTAGTCAAGTTTACATAACAAGATACGTTTCAAATCAAGATGATAGTTGCTAATTTATTTTGTATTTCAATGCATGCAGTTCTGTTATTCAGTGACAAAGCAAAGCATAATAAAGTGATATCTACTCATGGAACGGAAAAATTGTATACAAATTGTCCGCTAAAAATATGCATTCTAATTATTTTCAGGCAGCCTTCTCTTCTAGCAATACCGTTATTCTCCAGGGAAATAGAAATTGTCTGGATGTTTCTGGAGAAAGCAAAACTGCTGGAGCCTCCGTCCTAAGTTGGCAGTGCAATTCCCAGCAGAATCAAAAATGGGCAACTAAAATGAAAAATGTATGAACACTATTGAGCAATATGAACAGAAACAATTTCAACAATATCATTATAAACAATCGACGTAAACAAACAAACTTATAAGCAACCACTACTCAATATAAAAAAAAATCATAACCCTCAAGATCCGATTTCAACACCAATACTACATCAAAGATAATATACAATGCTAACTAATTAAGTATTGCCAGCGATGTAAATTTAGTGGTAATTTTTAGGCGGAGTCAACTAACTTCCAAGTCATATCTAAATTAAGTGGGTACTGTTTGACTGCTAAAATGGAAACAAACCAGAGGGCACAAATAACGCAAGAGAGGTGTCAAGACAGCGACGCTTCACAGTTATGGCAGTTCATTAATTAAACCGCAAATAAAATGAAAAGTAGTATGTTGCTCATTTATGTCTTATTTTATGAACATTTTTAACATTAGACAAATAGTTAGGAATTTGAATTTGCAATATATTACTAACCCTTAACTCCCGTATTCCGGGGAGTTAGGATCATTGTCCTTTCTTGGGTAGGTGCCGAGATCTAATCCCGGCACCAGCACAGTAAAAAGTGGTTGTGTGGTAATGCCGAGACCACCCTCCCCCACTCACTATCACACGCAAAACATTGACCAGGCCTATAGGCGAATGTCAAAGAGCATAAAAAAAAATATTACAAACCTTGAGTTTGTAGAAAACTTTAATTTCACAAAAACCAATTTTAGTACCTATTACCAATCCAAAAAGGTGTTTTTGTATCAACTTGAAATGTGCATTGAAATTGGATAGCAAATTTAGCTGCATTCTAAGGAATGGGTTCATTGTTAAAAAATTTTCTTTGAAAAATTACTAGAATGTTACAAATTAAGTGTGAAAAACTCTTTTCTAAATTTAATTCCTATTTTTAACTAAGATAAAACTGAACGCTTAATTAATACGACTCAGTAACACTGCAACTAAAGTATTCTAAAAAATATTTCTGTGCTTTTCTTTGAACAACCTTTTGAAAAGGATTTACAAAGAATTTACCATTTTATTTCTGTCGTAAGCCTTTTGAATCCCGAAGGGTCAAATGCCGAAATATTCAAAATTATGTTTAGAAGGGTCTCTCAACTCAGACTTAGGTACAACACCCTTTGTCTTTTCTCTTTGAAAATTTTACTTAAGAAAGCTATAAAATTGAACAAAGAAATTAAGACACTACTCAGTTCCAAATTATTCTTTATTGTAGCAGCACAAGTTAATTTTTGCGTCAAGTCATGCCTCTGCTTAAGTTGAAAAGTTCTGACGGTGAAACTTTTCCCGTCGATTCAAAGGTCATCTTCTGTTCTAAAACCATCAAAACGATGTGCGATGACCTAGGACACGAGGAAGACGAAGAAAAAATTCCACTGAGCAACGTCAAGGGCGACATTCTACGGAAAGTTCTCGAATGGGCAGATCATCATCAGGTATTTAGTGAACATGATTTAAGTACAATTAGTATGAGTTTGAATTATTTAAGCAAAACACATTTTAGCCAGCCAAGTGATTAGTTTACATTAGCAAACCGACTTGTAATTTTTGTATAATTTAAATCTATTGTGAGGTTAATTTTGAAGTTCCCAATTTAATAGAAACTGTTATTAACAATAGTTTAATGTAAAAAAAGAGTAAATTTTGTTTACATAAATATTCAAACATTACTATAAATATAGAATAAAATGTGTTGTATATTTCAGGATGATCCTCCAATTGTAGAGGAAGATGAAGATGACGTTAGAGAACGTAGAACCGATGACATCAGTTGCTGGGACTTGGAATTCCTCAAGGTGGACCAATCTACGCTCTTTGAAATTATACTGGTGAGACTAGAGCAAAGCACAAGTAGTAAAACCAGTGTTGACTTGAGTTTGTAGTTTATGCCAACTGTGGTATGCGAATAAGTAGTCATTCTACAAATTTATTTTAGGCGGCAAATTATTTGGACATTCGTGGTCTTTTGCAAGTTGGTTGCAAGGCGGTGGCAAATATGATCAAGGGGAAAACGCCAGAGGAAATTCGTGAATTGTTTCAAATTGAAGACGATTTGACGGATGCTGAGAAGGAGCAGATTCGAAAGGAAAATGAATGGTGCGAGGAGCGTTAGAGCGTTTCTTTTTAAAAGTTGTTTAATCGTGTAAAACATGTCGTTGAGGTTTTTTTTTTCAAAATTAAAAAAAAACATGATTTGAATCAAAATGTATTATTCAAATTTACTTTGCTAATTAAATAAAAGCCGTTTTATGCAAATAGTTAAATAATTATTGCTTTACCAGCAAAAACCCAAGCCCCGTGTGTTTTGGTTCCGGACCCATCTAAGAGAAGGGTCAGCGGTAACCTATATAAAACAGAGAAGGAAAGTATTGTTTCAGTATGGTTAGGTTTTCATCATAATTTATTTTCAATAACTTTTGAATACATGAAATGCCCATTTATAAAGCTCGGCGCGGAGTAAGAGTAGGAAGTTTTTGTGCAACCGTTACGCACAGAAGCAGGCAATTACTTTGGTAAATTGCAAATTATTAAATGCTTCCATACTCGAGTATGCTAGTTAAATGAAGAACGACACAAATTAACACGTATTATTGAATGCCAGAATCCTGGTGGTCATCAAGCTGAATCTCAAACCGTAAAAGAACAATTAATAAAGCTATTTGTATATATATTAAATTAGTATCAATAGTTATTTTTTATAGACATGCGCATGTAAAATGAGAGATAAAATATTGAATTTAATTAATTTGAGAAAATGAGGACTTTATTCTGATTTTTTCTCGTCACACGCAAATTTTCTTAAGAAAAATTTTGCTTTTAAGCCCCTGCCAATTTATAAAAACCGTTTAACATGGTTCACAGACGACATATAAATCGGTGGTAAAGATCCCGCGTGTTCAATAGTGTAATAGTTCATTGTTACAGTAGATTATCTTGACAATGGAACCTCGGGAGCTTACACGCCATTCGGCAGCACAAGCACTCATATTACACTGATTTTATAATAAAATTAGCGACTAATATTCATTTACACATTTTTGGAATTTTGAAATTTTTTTGACGCCATATGAGATTGGACCCGTGAAAAATGAAGATTGAAGCGTCTGTTTTCTCGAGTTAAGCATTATTAACATTTGCTAATTTTTTTTATTTTTAGCATTTGTTACCTTCTGCCCCATCATTTACAACCTCTCGTAACTTTTCTCAATAATTTGCTAAACAATTAAAATTTTTTTTGATCTAACGTATAGTTAATGTAGGTAGATTGAGAATGGTTGCATATATTACTTTATAAATTTTGCTTTTTCTTGCTTCGCAAATCTCAGAATAACATAAGCTTAAGAAAACTTCACTTTGAAATATTGTGTATTTCAAAAACACCAAATATTTGGAACGTGACTTATTCCAAAACAACTGAATTCATGAAAGAAAAATTGAATACTATGAATCAACCACAGCTTGAAAGATTTCAGCATTCTCAGCATAAAATGTGTCATAAATTAAAGTCGATAATTTTCTTTGTAAAAAAATTATTTATATAGCAAAGCACCTAAAAAAATTTTAAATTGAGTGTTTTGATTTGAGCTACGTCATTTGACACAATGCCAATATTTTTTCATCAACAAATGCGACTTAATATTTATTTCTGTACAAATAAAAGAGGAACCAAATTAGGGAAATAAATTATCCTTATAAAATTGGACAATTTCCCGGTTCTCAACAAAAACAACCAAATTATATTTATTTGATTTGTTATGTTATTATTCCATTATAAATCGTTCTCAAGTATATAGTATGTATAAATTCTTAGATGTGAATTTTAAAAATAAGATCGACAAGTAGTTTTCTGGTTAGAAAACTATCAATTAGTAAAAACAATATTGTCAAATTAAATAGAACAATTTCGGTGTAAATTTTGCAGTTGCAGACTATCGGATTATGTTTTACGTTTTAGGTACATTAGACCACAACTGTATTCTGGTTTTCACTAACTTCTTTTATTTTCTCAAAAAAGTATTTCGCAAGTACATAAGAAAGCTAATAAAATTTCGCCACAAAAGTTTTGACTGTCAAATATTTTAGTTTCAAAACACAATTGTAAGAACTTCTTAAGTGGGTTTATGTGAATTGCGACTTTCTGACTTTGCTCAAGCATTGAAATGAATTATTTTGTGGCAAAATTTAGAAAAACGCTATCTAATATGTCCCCAAACCCTAATAAATATGTATATAAGTTTCCAGTAGGTCTCAAAAATAATACGAGAAGTAAATTTGTCTTGTGCTTTTTTAAACAGGTCAATTACAAATATAAATACAAATAATAAATTACAACCCTACTCAGAACCAAAAATAGAATTCATTCTATTTGTTACAGGCAAGCGAACAGTGAAATGGTGATCAATTTTTGAAAAAAAAACTAAACATCTCTTAAATTAAAGGTAAATTAATCAAAAATAGAGAATTCAGGATATTCCCGAGGTCGGGTTACAAAACGGCGACTTTTAAATTGCTGTCAAGAGCGGAGACACGGATGCGTCTAATGAATGCGGAAAGTGTCAACAGATCACGGCCATAACTTATTTGAATATGAATGAGCGTTAATCTGTTATGCACTTATTTTCAGTGCCAACGGGGAATAAACAGTAGGTTTTGGGAAAACGCAAAAAAAGATGATGTGACGAAGAACCGGAATTCATCTGCTCCTATCATTCTGTCTTTCGGAATTTATGCTTTTGGTTATGCTCCAATGCACTACTTCCAACTTATGATTGTCATAAAGTCTCATATTACCCTTGTCAAGTACTATAGCAATTTTTCCTTATATCGCTGAATGGTAATTTTTCTTGGTTCCTAGTGCAGAAATTTTTCTCATTGGCATTTTTCTGCTTCAAGATTCATTCAGAATTTAGTAAGGCGCTGAACTCTTATTCCGAGTTTTTCTTTCTAGTCAAAACTGGGCTTAATCGTTGTGAAAATCTTACATTACAAAGAATTACAATTTTCAATTCACTGCTCGGATAAAATTGCAAAAAATTCCACAAGCAACAGTGAGTGCTAAGACATCACTATTTTTCAATTGATTGATGTATTGACAGTTTTGTAGTATCACCTGAAAATGGCCTCTAGTTTACAATACTTTGATTTTGTTTAATTTCTCAATATTTTTTAGATCTGAAATGGCAAGTTCGGCCAAGTGCAATATTCATGGTCAACTGTTCTGCAAAGGCTGTCTAATTGGTACCAGGAAAAAAGAGGAAGGAAAGGAAAAAGAGAAGTCAAGTTTTGAAATTCCCAAGAAATCTGAATTGAAAAGTATACGGAAGAACTCTGCTCTTAAAATTCAGTGTAAGGTGGACGACTTAGAGGAACACGCCAATTTCATTGTACTTTTTAAACGGGAAGATGGTCAGGAGCAACAGGAAAATACCCCACTTGGTATTGTATCCATTCTTCAAAAATAGTGCTAGTAAAGCAAAAATTAATTACTAGGTTATACCTAATGTAAAGGACGTAAATTTAGTGTTGTTTTTTGAACTCGTAACTATACAAAATAAGCGCCACAATGGAGAGTTAGCGAAATGCGCGAGTTTTCGGTTTGAAGAAAGTTTTATACTTTTAAGAATAATAATAAAAGTAAAAGTTATAGTATACAATATACAATACACAACGCAAAATCTAAAATGTAATGTACTTTTTCACTGGATTAGTTATGCTTCCAAACTTCTACATACCTAAATATTTCAGCGCACCATATCCCGCCAGTAATTTAATTAAAACATTTTGCGGAGTTTCCTTGAGATTGCACGTGTTTTTTTTTATTCTATGCATGACCAGCATTCTTGTAATTCAATGGTAACAATTTATTTCCTTAAATTTTCTCAACGCAAATGGTTATTTGGCATACACAATATAAACAGAAACATATTTTCAGAGCAGCTCATGTTGTTGCAATAGCGAATAGTTTATTCTTATTTTTAAAATATTAAGTCTTATGTGAGTTTAATATTCGTAATGCTACAAAAAAATTTTTGTAAATAATTTCCCACTATTCTAAATTTAATTAATAATACAAAGTATACTCGCTGATAAACATGACCTAAAACGTCAAATAAATTTAATTAAACATGAGAATTATAAAGTAAGCTTGTAAAAATAGCACGCAAATTCATAGCATCCACATACTTAAGGGAAACATTCCATCCAACATTATATTTGTTATAACATCTATCTTCTGCATCATGACTTCACTTTGTGTGTTTATTTTTATTCAAATAATTTGCAATCAAATATGGGCTAATTCAAGGGACCAAATAAGCTTAACAGAAATTTGGAGTCAATTCTCTGATTGTCATATCTATGCAGTTTTGGATTCTTCAGTACTCACCCTTGAGTTACCACAGCAACCCCATCTAATTGCAAATATTCCGTCCAATAATACAATTTTAAAGAAATTTGTTAAGTACAACGTTTCACAGAATGTCCACTTCGGCACGTTCAGATAGGGAAATCAAAGCCTCGTGAATTTTCCTTCTTGTTCTATTCACATTTTTCTATTTTACAATACAGGCCTCGATGAATTTCTCTGTGAAAATGACTGGATAAAGTTTCCAGCATTCTATCGAATTGATTATGTTGGATTCCTTATTGTAGATGACGAAAAACTATTTGACAAGAAGCCCACTGAGGAAGACCCATCACAAAATTTATGGGTGTGTGGTGACTTACCAGTCGTTGCAGTGAAATTGAAAAACTCATTCAATTCTCATAGCAAACAAAACTTAACTATAACTCACTTTGTAACGCCAGAGGCAACCGAAGGTTGCGTACTGAGCAGTTTGAAAAAGTGCTTTGAAATAAAGTTCAAGGGGTTTGTCTATGCAGATCCGAATATGCGCAGAAGACCATTCATGCCCAAACCAACATTACAAATTGATACTTGTGTAGCTTACAACAAAACGGCTATATCAACAAAAACCAATCGTGAATACATAGGAAATCCATTTTTACTCTTTCAATTGTACAGTAAAACCGATCAAACATTGATTGACAGTGTTGAGCGTCGAACCGAGAACTTAAGAGTTGTAATGGTTGCATACATGCTCGAAACTGTAGGCACTTGTGCCGCTTACAATTGGAATGATAAAAGCAAAATCTATTATGAAATGATACCAACCAGCTTTATGTTCTTTAGTATAAATCCATATGATGGTGAAGAGTTGGAATTAAATGCCCCTACTTTGATAGTTTTTACGGAGTCAACGCCATGGCAGTTTTTAACGTGCCACGGCGTTCAGATGCGCAATTTAAGAAACACATTTGCACTGTACATAAAACCCTTTGATTTGTACAGTTGGTTGCTTGTGCTCCTATCGGCGATTTTTGTTGTTCCTACTACACTTGCTCTGATGAGTTGGTACTCTCGGGTTCCAAAACAGCTTTTTTCGAACCATGCTGCAAATATATACCGATCGTCTATTGGCTTGTTGCTTGACTTGTCGCCAACATTTGATGAGAACTTTTTAGACTTGTACAAGATCAAAACTAAGTTTCAAGGTCTATTTGGGCTTTGGTTGCTGATTGTGGTTGTGCTAGTCAATGCGTATAAGGGACTTTTTACTTCATATTTTTTGGCTCCGCCACCAGCGGCACACTCACTTGAAAACACGTCGCAACTGAATGGTTTTGTAGTTCTTGGATATTTTGGATTGGAGAAATGGGGTGAAATAGAATGGAACATTCAGAAATACAAGCCCAAACCTACTGATAATTTAATTGACCATGTGGCTTGCTTGTGTTTTATTCAAAAATTTGCTATTCTACAAGATGACACTAAAGATCCAGCACAAGAGGAGACATGTATACCACTCACAAACATATTGCTTAGTAGTGGACTAGCTAATATGATAAAAATTCCAACAAAGCAAGAATGTTCTAGGTATAAGAGGAGTTATTATGATATGTCTACATATTGGTCTTATAAGGAAACAACACCTCTAGAAAATAGATTGAGCAAACGTAACACATTCCTGCCAAATTACAACAGTTATCTCTTCTATGAACATGATCTAAAAAACCAAATCAACGACACCACCATAGTTGCCATGGTAGAGCAATGCAAAAAAGTGGTATTAATACGAAGTCCAGCAAGAATTACGGATATTTTGACAAAATTGGAGTACAAGCAAGTTGAGTCAAACATCACAGGACCACTTCAAGAGTATACAATTTCAGAGCAAATCGGAACTAAGCAATCGGGATTTGTGTTTTATGCAAGAGAATTGCTCCTCCAAAATTTTCAATCTCGTATGTACAAAAGTTATCAGGATTTGTTTGCTCACGGAATTGTTCAAATTTGGCAGAAGTGGTATGACATAGCAGTTCCAAATGGACCAATCCTGAAAATGAAGACGGTAATTGAGACATACAAGGCTCAACCTACGAGGCTAAATTTTAACCTTAACGTTGTGACTACACTTATTTTATGGGGAGTGTATATCACCATTTCCATTGCCTTCTTGTTTTTTGAATTTGCCTATGCTTATTTTCACTTCATAGTGGATTATGTATAGGGTATTCGTGCAATAAACGTGCAATTTTGATGCACGTAAAGATAATTTACTTATAATAACAAAAGTATTGAACATTATGACGCAATTGAGATATAGGCGCTTTAAAGCATCGGTTCCTAATGAGTAAGATATGTTCAAATAAAAAAAAAAGTATCGTCAACACGTGCTCCAACAAATTCTACATTCTTATGTAAGCAAAACAATTTACAAGAGAAACTACAAAAGTACACAACGAGGGTTTTATCGCAACGCATTGTATTGCGATATATTTGAAACTATTTAGTGAATGGACAAGAGTGTAGAGTTTTAAATTTTTTATACTCATTTATTCCATTTTGCTTGATTATGAAATAAAATAAATAAATGTAAATGTTTATTGCTAAATTTACTTAAAATTTGCAATAAATATATTGATGGCTATTGTACAGTCGTTGCACATAATAAACGGAATTTATTAGCAAGGAAAGTAAACATCTCGCTAATGACAATTATTTATTATTGTTATATTATTATTTATACTATTATTCAAATGTTATTATTTATGTTTATTTTTATTTCAAAAAACTAATTACATCAAATATGCACCGCGTTCTGTTGTGAAATAAACTAAAAAATTGCAATATGTACTTGCAAATCTTCGGAACGAATACTCAAATTCTAACTATGCACATCTATGTTCACTATATGATCTTCCTTTCCGCGTCGGTTCAATTTTTTGCGGGTGTAAAGTAGAAGTCCGTATTTTTGTGTGTAGCACACGGTTGTCTGTTGAACCGTAGGAATATTTAACTCAAAAAGTAATGTTTAGTAATTTATTAGAATACATAATTCTTCAATATTCTTATCTGTTTTACATAAATATTGTAAATGCAAGTCACATAAGAAATTATGCCACTTTGTATAACTTCACTTCTTTAAACGTCAAAGAAATCAATAATATTTTAATTTCCAAAGTGCCACGAAATAATTGAAAGTATTTTCCGCTAGTCTTAATCAGGATACTTACTTTCCTTCTTGGTTCGATAACCGCTTCTTTTAGAGAATTGTCTATGGAACAAAAAACAGACTTTCAATCTTATTTTAATTAAATTTAAATCCTATCCTAAAACTTTCAAAACTATTAGGTTAACGATTGTATTTTAATAATAATTTTATGAACCGGTAACTTTGCCCAAGTAAAACGAATTACAAGTTTTCTGAATTCTTTGGTTGAGCGTACATTTTCTTAATAATATAACATTATAAATAAAAAAAATCGCAAATCCAAGGCCTGTCGATAGTTATACATTAAAGTACGTTGTATTGATACATATCATTACCAGACTTGAAAAAAATATGTTGTTAAAACCCATCAAATATGTATTTAAATATGTACTAAAAACCGGACAAATATTTACTAAAATATTTTTTATTTTAGCAAATATTTAGTAAAATATCGATAATTTACGACTATTTATGAGTTGATTGTATTCTTTTCTTAACTAAACCGTATCCTAAAATTGAAAAACAAGCTTATACGTCACCATTTTGCTTTCCATTGATACAAACCTAACCTTACCTAACCTATAATGGAAGGTATAAATATTATAAGGTTTAGGGCTAAACCCCGAGAATTAGAATTTTCAGGTTTTATAAATAAAGCTAATATAATTATTTAATACTGAATCCGGAAAAGTGTGTGAGTTAGGAAGGTATAACTGAGATGGTCTTAAGAAAAGTCCTTATTTTTCCTTCATGTTCTCATGGGCAGTTAAGAAAACCCTATTTGCTTCGTTTCATAGTAATTGTGCCTGCTCTTTGAATAATTAAATTCCTGTTAAAAAGATAATCCGAATAAGACCACAAAAGATGCCCATCCTGGGAGAGGAAGTAGAAGAAAATAAAATTAAAATACTCCAATGTTTTGACGGGCTCGGTTGAATTTTTGCATTTGTGAATGCAATAATTAGCAATAAGAACGGAAAGTTTTAGTAAATATGTAAACTTCTCAACCCTCATTTCATTTTTTTTACCACTTTTGTGGTAATATGCCTTTGAAGTAATTTAAAATTGGCAACACAGTGCAAGCTATAAGTTAATTTCTATATTAATTTGTTATTCTATTAATGCCGACTGCCCGACTAGCAATTAAAAGGCAAACAAGCATTAGAGCAACAAATAATTGCAAAACTGCAGGAAATTTTGACAAATTTTGCCTAGGAATTGTCGTTTTTCTGTGAAATTCTGAAATATGTAGCTAAATATTTTTTATATTTTTTTTGTCAAATATTTTTAAAAAATATAAAAATTAGTAGTATGTAAGAACATATTTTTTTCAAGTCTGATCATAACTGATTATTTTTTATTTTTTTTTGATGCTCTTTGACATTCGCCTATAGGCCTGGTCAATTTTTGCGTGTGCTAATGAGTGGGGGAGGGTGGTTTCGGCCTGTTAAGTTGACTGGGAAGTTCCGAGGTCTGAAGCTAATGGACTTTGTGCTGGACAGTGAACGTGGGGTTGACCACCGAGGAGCTCTTGCATAGGCAGAGACTGAGCACCGTCTTACGCATCCCGACCCATCTTTCAGCCTCCACAACCGCAACTTTCCAGGCCTCCACTCACCACTACCACACCACCACTTTTTTACTGTGCTGGTGCCGGGATTCGATCTCGGCACCTACCCAAGTTAGGACAAGGGTACTAACCCCCGGACTACAGGCCTTGGGCTCATAACTGATTATAACTCATCTGAATAACGGACGCTAGAGATTGTGGAATGCCTTGAATATTTTGAAGCAGGACTATGTTCAATTAGTATGCTTTTAGTGCCTAAATTTCAAGAACTTCTCATTGTTTGATTTCTTACACATCTTGTAATATTATTGCTTTAATGGCAATTTAGAAGGCATTGAATATCCAACACTAATTACATCAGGCCGTTTTGGCATAACAGTTGCATATAATTTAATATATATTTGAATTACATATGCCTATGCCTTCTTGTGAGGGGTTAGAGCTCGTCCTCGAGCTTTATAGGAGAACGCCTGCAAAGTGTGTAAAAGTGTAATAATGCAAAGTATTTAAATTATTGCTACCTCTACCACACCTTGAATTCGCCTTTCTGAACTAATTTATCACAAGATCCTTATTTCTAAAGCAATTTGCTTTGTTTACCCAGTATCACGGTTAACACATAATTTGAATTTACAATAGATCACTTTGAGCGAAAAAGAAAAATTGAATAAAAGGGCACTAGAATCAGAAAATAACAGAAAGGTCTGTTCATTAAGATATGAAGTTAGAATGACGAAGGAACCGGAACGGAATAAAAAAAAGTCTAACCGAGGCATTAGGTAGTTCGCAATTAATCCAAAAAAACTTCAATCCTGACCGTTGAAGATTTTAAAAATTACCTTTTGACTTTCTTATTTTGATTTTTAAAATTTTCAAAAGTTACAAGGTTTTCGAAAAAACTTTATGAGATTCACATGTGTAAAATGATTGTCAACAATCTAGAAAATACTAATCAAGCTTATTTCCCCATATATGTCACGTGTTTCCATGGTTAGAATCGTAGATGCTTGCCTTGGCTCTTGGCTGGCGGATCAAACATGTTCCTATTATTTCTAACTGACTGATGATTTGCTTGAGTCTTACTTTAGAATAAAATGATTCACATGCTTTGTATACGAGTCACAGATCTATGATAGTATAGCAGGTCCAGAGTCAACCTTTATTATAAACTTCTCATATTAAAACATTATTACATACAATTTATTTGGAAAAATAGGTATTATAAATACCTATTAATATTATTTACATAATTTATAACATAATTAATATAAATAAGATATTCTCCGTTGTCCGTACGTAAGCTAAGTTATAGAAATTTACTTTTTTGTAAATGAGCATGGGAGTAAATAATTGTTCCTATTTTCACGTCCTAATTTAACTTTAGTTCAGCCGTGTGAGTTAGATTTAATATTCGACTGAAATACAAATTTGCGTAACCTGATTTGCCTTACGCTGTTTTGAGGGAAGTGCTGTAGTGATGATGCGCCAAAAAAGAAAAAAAAATGACAAAAAAATGAAATGGACGCTCCTAACGCCATTTTGATTCTTAAGTGGTGGTGAGCATGTGCAAAAGTTTTTT